>JAUZSX010055714.1:0-19815 GCA_034780655.1 Idiosepius hallami
ATTAAATCGTTTTCCAATAATGCCCCTTGCAAAATATTCTCACAGGTAAGGGACGCTAAAATAAGATTCTACCCGAAATGAAAACTTCCATTCTATTTTTTATACCCACAAAAAAACACCGAGAGAGCACTCATTTTTTTTGGGGGGGGAGTGGGTTGGTGGGAAAGCATGTTTGAGTGTGATAAAAAACGATTACAAAACTGCTTCAAACTTTCGTTTTGATTAATTTTACGCAACAGACGTTATGACATAAATTGGAAACTTTTGATAACAGAACCCGAACCGCCAAACGACTGTGTAGTACATAAGAATATAATCCCTACAAACCGGATTATTTTAATCAAAACAGAAAAATTGCGGCGAATTTAAATGTCATATTCATTTTTAGCACAGGCGAAAAACAAAAAAAATATTGAAGTGGATGAAGTGAGTGCTCTCTCTCTCGTCGTTTACTCGTTGTTCACAGTTAGTAATTTTATACTTTAACTTTAACAACTTGCGAAGTTTGACTTACTCTCGAAAGTAAGTAAATAAATAAATAAGACTCTGCAAAATTTATCCCCAAATAAAAAGACAATTCCCTCTGCATTTTCCATTTTTTTTAGTTTAGTTTTATTCTATTTTATTTATTTGTTAATGACTCAAAAAATAGAAAGTTTTGAATGGAGAGGGCACAACGCGTAAGTGGATTATAAAATCAAGTCTGTTACCAATTAAAAAATTTTAAAGAAAATTTCTAAAAATAAATAAATAAACCCTTTTTCTAAGGTACGGCGCGGTGCGGTTGCGGCGTGTTTGTTCTTCCTTAAATCAATCACTTAAGATTTGTTGGTGCGTCCGTCCGTCAAGGTTGGGTTAATGACGCACATGTAACCATGGCAACGACCAGCCTTGTAATATTGTCTGCTTTTATCAGTTCTTCCTCTTAGATGGTATTTTGGGTTGGTCTGCCATATTCTAGTGGTGTTTTTCACTGGTGTTTCTTTCTTAAAGAGAATTTAGAAAAAAACTTGTATTGCTTTCTTGAACAACAAAGATAAAAGGGAAAGAGATAGGATTGAATGTAAGTTTTACTCTTTTCTTTAACTTATAAAGTCATTTAAAAAAAAAATTCTGACAAAATCAAACCTGACTGAATAATCACTGCTGCTGGCTGTGGTGGTGGGTGTGGTCGGTGTGTGCAGCTGCTGCTATCAGGTTGTAATTTTGACCAATACCTATTCTAACCACCATTTTCCCCTCCTAAATCTCTAAAACTACAATTTTGGTAATTGAAAGTGAATTTTTCTGCCTGTCTCTTAAAACCAGATCCTGTATGTAAATTATAATTTTTCCCTTAACCCTAATAGGCTTATATCGGCCCTTGCGACTTAAAGAAAAATAAAACCACCAATATTTCGGCCTTAATATTGGTGGTCCTCTGATAGAACAGTAGAACAGAAATAGAGCTATGGTTGATTGACTAGTTAGAAATTTTGCAAAGTCAGGATCCAAAGATTTTAAGTTAATGGCCGTGGGACAAACAACATGGCATTTTTTTTTTCTTAAGAATGGAAACTTTGCAGGAAAAACTGTTTAAAATCATTTTTATTATTGTGTATGCAGATTATTAAAAAAATATAACTTCAATCTATTATGATATTGACAATATTAAGTTGATTCTTCTTCCACACTAAATTTTAAACTGGAACAATTTGATATATATTTGCTATGGGTTAAAAGTTGTATCATTTTAATATATTATTTATTCAGCTTAAACTAAAAAAAATATATAAAAGATTATTTTCCTGCTCTATGGGACCATGGTTCAGTAAGCACTTTTAACAATTGACAATTGTTTTTCTTTATACTTGGACTATTGGTCATGCATGAACTGAATGTCTAAATAGTCTGTTTTTGGTTACAGTTACAGAGTGGTCACACACGACAGGATCCAACCTATTTTTACTTATTACCAGCCAATCTTTTTTGAAAAATACTAATCAACCATGAATAAGATTTTCTCAAATTTATTGATGAAATATTGTCTGTCTTCGTTTTCATGGTTACTCCTAAAAATCTGCAGTCATTTTCCACCTCCTTCTCACTATGATTCCAGTTTACTTCCATTCCTTTTCTATGATATGATGATAATTTGGCAAATCTTAACCCTTTGGACCCTAACTTATCAAAATTACCAAGTAGTATCTCAGAGTCATATTAAAGGAACATATTAAAGCCCAAAAAATGTTTTTCCTTCTTTTGCCTTATGTCCTCAGGGCCAATATATCATCCCATTGGACCCATAGGATTAAATGTTAATCTAAGTTAAGTATTCATTAATACTTTCACCTAAACCAGCAACATCCAGATAATTGTCACTAAAATTTTGTATAAATCAGTATTTATAACCCATGAGCTATATGTCATGTTATTTTAGATAACAATGAGAACTAAAGTTTAAATAATCTAAATAATATTAATTATCGAGTTTAATCATAAAAATTGATAAGAGTTTTAATAGAATAATAATTTTAGTATTAATGAATTATTTGCTTGCTAAAGCTGAATGTTTTATTGGGTATCAATACAAAATCTTGATTCGGAATAATTTTATTGTATACAAATAGAAAGGAAAAATATTGGTAAAAATGGTTGAATGTAGTTGAGATTTTTTCATCAATATCCTAGCTTAGACCTGGCTTTTTTGGGGAAAACCTGTAGGAAGTATTTTGATGATTCATTCTTTACTACATCAGTTCAAATTTCATTCTTTGTTTCATCTACTCTAACCTAGGTAAAAAAAAAAATGGTTGGCTGTGATTTAGATAAAGGATTACTATATAGATATTTTGTTCATAGAAAAAAAGTTTTCATCAAAAAATGCCTTCTGCTATTAAATGACCATAAAGATTGATTGAGTGTGAAAAAACATAAAATGTAATCCCTTTCAAGTGCTTTAAGCATTAGTTAGACAGAAATATAAATATCGCAAGAAATAAAGTATTAGCGGCTGTTTATAAATAAATAAAAATTTGGCAGCAAGCATGAAGTATTGTTAAAAGCTTTGACTCTGGAATCATATTTCACAAGTTTAAATCCCAGTGAAAACCATTGAATTTACTTTCAGCTGTCTTGGGCAGATGGAGTTCATTAACTCGGGAGAGTAACTCATCTAGGTGACAGGCAAAAATAATTTAAGAAGTCCAGGGATAAGAAATGCCTGTCACTTAGGTGGTAAGGCAGGTCTTAATGAATCAAGAACCTGGCCGCCTGATGCAACCTACATCATGAAAACTGCCTGTTTAATCTGTCTTTGAGTTGTGGCAGGGCCCCCGCAGATCCCGCAATTGTGTGTGTGGGGGGGGTTCGCAAGCTCCATAGGGGCCACAAGGCTCCTTGGCTTCACAGATCTTGTGTCATGCAAAAAATACATTTATTGTTTTTGTTATTACTTAGCAAGTAAAATTTCGAAGTGTTTACAAACTTTTGGGGATAACCAAATATATTGTACTTTTAAACAATCAAAAATAATTCATTAAATGTTTGATGCACTATGCAGACAACATTTTTATTCTAACTTTTTTATTTAATGATAGAAACAGTTCTCATTAAATAACAGTTTGGAGTTGTTTTGTTTTTTTCATATGTAATGTTTTTTGTTTTTGTTTTGTTTTTTAAGATTGCAAAAATGAAGGGAGATAATAATTCAGCACTGGATGCAATCTCAACATATGATGAAAAACAAGAATCGAAATTAATGAGAAAAATAAAAGAATATCCATTTATGCCTATTGGTAAGATAAAAGAAAACTTCATTATTTTATCATTTATCCATTCTTCCTTCTTTCATTATGATAAACTATTCATAATAAGCAAGGTTTGGCGTTAAGATCATGTACAAATACATATTTTGAAATTGGTTAACATTTGGGTTGATACCAAGTCAACATGGTTATTTATTTGCTACCATTTCAAAGCCTAATCAAATCCAAAAAATTTATTATTAACACAAGGTTATAAAAAAACCTCCAGTAAAAATTGCCATCTATTTTTGGATTAATTAAAATGTTGGAAGTTTTGAATAAGTCATGCTTTAAAAAGGAACTTGTCTTAAATAGAAAGGCACATTTTTAAAGGCATCTCATATTTTATCTCTGTTCATTATATTTTGCAAAATAGATTTATTGATAAGAAATCAATCTATCATGAGACATTTGTGTGGCAAAAATCTAAGTGTTATGAGATAGATTGGTTTGTTACCCGTAGCTGAAGAGTATATAAGGAATTATACCTTTCCTAAGGGTACTAGCTAGTCCAATTATGAACTCAAATGAAATGGCAAGGATTCTAACTGGCATATTACAATTCCAAAGTGTAACTGGTTACCCACTAGGACAAGTGGACTTTTCTGAACTGTGTATTTAAAACACACACACATTCAGATACAAAGACAAACATGTTATAATTCAGTATAACTTAAAAAAATCTAAACTAAATGAAAAATATGAATGAAAATTATTCATAATAAAGTAAATGTAGCTAGAATAAAAGAAAATTTGTCTAAGTTAAACTTTGAAAATGAAAAGTAAGAATATCATATTTCTGAAAAATAATAAAAAGGATTATTTGAAAAAAAATTATTTGAATATTAGCATTGTATTTTAGTTTAAGACAGGTCAGAGGAAATTTTTAGTCTTACGATTTATCAGTGACATGCATCCGTGCATTCAGACTATTGCTGGATAACAGTCTATTACTTTTTTTCTGAAATTTTACAAGTTGTATTTTTATATGTAGATGTGCATAGTAAAAAAAAATTTATAACAAAAATTCTCTTTGTATCTCCAGGAGCCTAAAATGGGTCAAAAACACCCAAAAATGACCAAAAATGAGACATTTTGCCTTAACTTTTGATCCATCCATTAGATTTTTCTGAAACTTGGCCAAAATGTGGAGGGAATTGTCTCAAATATAAATTCAGTATTTCTGAACGTGACAAAATGCTGGTTCGTGTTACCCGGCAATTTTTGAGGGCTATTTAATGTTTCTGTCCAAAATATCATTATGTAATGTCTTTTTTTTATGCCCCATTCACTGTGCACTAATGTGGAACCATGCATACTTCACTTGTTACTTATGGAAAGAATTTTCACTGACAGAGTAAAGAATTGCAAAAGTTGTTTTAAACGAACCCAAGATCGATTTATGATTGGTACTCAAGGCAAGAGCTCTTTAAAGTCAAGCTTTGAGAGGCAGTTTTCTGGCTACTTCTAAATATAGAAATCTTACTATGGGTTGATTCCACTTATCCCCTCTCCTAGGCAAGCATTCCATTCCTTCTCTTTGCTGGAAAATGGTTGGTCTCAGCTGGAGTATAAAAGTTTTTTCTGAGAAGACAAAGAAGGAATTTCACATTTTTATTCATTTATGATTGGTTTCAAAACCTACTCCAACACTTGCTTGTGTGCATACCTTCACTGATCGCTCCAACCCACACTGTATCAGCTTTTTTTGCATTGAGCCCAAGTCACACGTCATCTTAATCTTGGAGGCCATAATATTACAGAACAATGACTAATACTTCTCCATCTCCATTCCTGCATCTATTTACTATGACACTGGTGTACCATTGTTAAGAACCACTGATAAAAAATAATTTTAGAATCAGAACATTAATTTGTAAAAAGTAAATAAATGTTTCATTTATTCTTTAGTTTCTGTCTTCATTTTTAAATGAATCGTTAGACACTGATTTGAAAACAAGGCCCTTTTTTTCTATATTTCAGGAATTACTGGTTGTCTTGGTGCAATTGTGTATGGCATCTATAATTACAGAAGGAGAGGAGACATGTCAACATCTGTCTACTTGATGCATTTGCGTGTGAAAGCCCAAGGAATGGTTGTAGGTGCTCTTACGATTGGAGTTGCCATTAATATTATCAAAAAAATTATGGATCAGGATGAAAAGAAATAATACAAGATTTTTTTAGTTTGGGAGTTTTGTGTAAATTTATGAGCAAATACCAAAAGATGAATATTTCTACTTTGTAGAAAAAATATTAACTTTTGAAATTAGAATTTTCAATATAAATATTTTTGTTAAATGTTGGATTCTTTTTTTCTTGTGATAAAAGTTGACAAAAAAAGGGGGGGGGGACACACAGAAGTTTTGGCAGCTCTATTGTCATCTTCAAAAAAGCCCAACTCTGTCCTTCACTTTGTAATCATACATCTTTTACTTTGTCTCTGCTGCATTCAATAATTTATCTGAATACTGAATGATAAAACTTGACCATTCATCTGATTAATAGAAAGAAAGTTTTCATCTTCACTGTTAATTTATGAATAATCATCAAAATCTTTTGACGTGACAATCAATTCTTCTAAATTTCATAATTATCCAGATGAAATGTTTGATGATCAATTCTTGACCTTCTGTCATTAATAAAAAAAAAAAGAATAGAGGCTGAAAAGAAGAAACAAAAAAGCAGGATTGTCATTGAGTTGGTCCCTTGTTCTATAAAAATGAAAGTAGTGCCAATCAAAATGAAATATTCAAATACAGTCAGATCAAATCATTCATCTAATGATAAGAATTTAAATTTTGGAATCAAAATGGAAGAATTTAAATGTTTATCATGCCTATATGAATACCATAGTAAAAAGCATTTTTCTTCAGTTCAGGTTTAAATAGTTCTATTTCCTTTTCACAATGGGTTAAAAAAGAAAAAACATCTTTCTCAGCTTTTGATGATTGCCAAGACCTATGTATGCTATTAAACAATAAAAACCAACCATCAGGTATTTTGATTTTAAACTTAGTTTCTTAAGGAATCAATATTAAACAATTCTAATCACCAAGCATAAAATTAAATCAAAGAAAAAGCTTTAAATTCTGATCCAATACATAATCAGATTAAAATGCTTGATCTATGGATAAACAAAAATTTAATTTCAAAGAATTTTGCCCCAAAATTTTAATATCAAAGAAATAATAGCATAGCATTTATTAGATCATTATTTTGACTGTATTCAAGTACCTTAGGAATTGTAAATGATTTACTGAATGTTTCCTTATAAAATAGTTATAACAATCATTTGAGTATATACATAAGTTCAATTTTTATCTGATCCAATGTATATAGTTTTGGATTGATATATTTGAAAAGAAATTGTTATTCCTTCAAATATGAAATCAAGAATATTTTTTTATATTTTGTTATTGATAATTTATTTTTTAAATTAAATTTTTTCTAGCATTAAATAACCACCAAAATTGTCTATGTATATTAGGTCTCAAAATTAATAAAGACAAATTGTTTTTCTTAATTTTTTATTGAGAAATTTTGCATGGACTTTAAAATTCCTATTACGTAAATTCACACCTCAATTGTTGGTTATGTTTCTATTCGAATTTATACTGCTGAAAAAAGGGTGTTTCCCTTCTTATTTCCTTTAGCGATAGATTAAATAGTGGAACTTTTAACAATGCTATTAAAAAATATCTAGGGTTGTTGCCTAAATTAAAAAACCACAAATGGTAAATACAGGCAGTAACCAGCATTGATATTTTTGTTTAATGAACCAAACTTATGGTTAATAACTGGTTGTGTTGGATAAGATTATGAAACAAGTTTTTCTTTTTTAAACTATGATTTTATTCCATTTTGATTTGCCCTGTTATCATTTTCATAGTGGAAATTGATGGCCTTTTTTTTCTTTTAAAATACATTTTTGTTGATATATTGCTGGCCTGAATTGATGGGTATCATTATCATTCTTTAGATTATTTAGAATTCAATTCTCATCCTTATTTTTACCTAATCATAAATGTAAAACTAACGATGAGAATAGAAGTCTGCATAACTTAAATAATGATAATTACTTTCTTTAAAATACTGCCCCCCCAAAAAAAAAGAGCAGAGCAAAATATTTCTTTTAAATTCTAGATATAAATAAACAAACATTTTTTAAATTTCTTTATCATCCATGGCTTTCTTATGATTTTTTCTTTTCTTTACATGGATCATAAGTTTCCACCTCTTTCTATAACTTTTCTATTTGCACTTAATGTCTAAATATTATAGATTGATTTGATTGAGAGATTCAGTAGTGTGTGTATATATATATATATATATACACACAGAGAGAGCTATTGTCATTGCTCTATGTGTTGTCTATGTGTCTTTTAAAACAACTTTCATTTAAATCAACTAAACAATATTTAAGTAAATGGAAATATATATTCTCACATATTCAAACAATAAATTTAAAATGCAAAACCCATTCAGTAAAAGAGCAGCCATCAGTCCCCACCTAATACATGCATGTTTTGTACAAAAACTGAAACTAATGTTATGTTCACTACAAAACAAATTAAATTAAATACATAAAGAGGGTTTGATAAATCATCAAAATAAAAGATTAAATTCTAATTTCATCTATTTTTTTCATGAATATAATTGTTAGAAAAAGATTATCACAGAATCTGAAAGATGATAGAGAGCATAAAACAGGTTAAATGAAATCTTAAAATAATCAGAAATTTTAAAATAAGTCCTTAGAGCATATTTTGAAGAAGTCATGCAATCCAAAAATGTTATATATATTCACAAAATAAAACAAAAACATTTATATATATAAATTAACATTTATTAAATAGAATATTTCAGATGCAAGAAACAAAATTTGATTTTGAAGATATAGCAGTATTAAGTAGAAAATATATATCGCAGCCAATAAAATTGTTCAAATTGAAATTGCATGTTTTAAAAATTTCAAACAAAATATAAACAAGTACTTTTTATTCATCTATTTTTGCAAAATATAACAAATTATTTTGTTATAGAAAAACAATTCTCAGTATTTAAAATTTTTGGACTTTTGTTCTTATATAAAAATCACAGAGGGGAATGATTGTGAAACTAAGGTGTGAATAAATCAAGCCATTTTCATAGACAGATTGCAAGAATAAAGAAGTTTTTTTAATTTTTAAACCTGAGGTTTTTAAATGCAATTCGTAGAGCAACCAAATATTTTTAAGTGAAAAGTATTGCAACATCATAAGTAGTTAGTGACGTAGCTTAATCGTCCCACTCTGACACAATTTACTCATCTTGTGGTTTAGAGTCATTTAAAGCTAGACTTTTGGATTTAAGTTTTAGAGAAATTTAAATGAAAAGAAGTCAAAAGATATTTTCTAATTTACATCGGATGGTATTTGGACAATGCAGTCCTTGGCATCCATATAGAAAGAGGTTGGAGGCCAATGTGATCAAAACCATTGGTTTATTTAAGAAAAGTTGAAGGAAAAATTTTTAAAAATTCATTGTCAAGATAATGAAATTTGAAAGACAAAGTTCTTGTTATTTAGACTGCCTTCTCTGCCATCAATGGTATTGCACAAGATAAACAGAAGAATACTGTATAAACAGAAGCAAGTCAGATTAATTCAGATGGGTTTGTTCCTTTTATGGCATTTCAATATTAATGAACATTTTATGCCAGAAGTTTTTTTCTTAACAAATCTGCTAAAGACAGATTTTTCAATGGAAAAATTCTAATACTTGATAAATTATATTTAAAATTGAGAAAACATTTGCTATTTTGTACACCTATTTTTTTTAAACTGTTGTTCTTATCTTTATAATTGTTACCTTGACAATCAACCTTTCAGCCTTCATCAGATTAAAGAAGGTCGAAGAGTTCATTGGCCAAAACAATTGTAAAGATGAGGTCAACAGTGTAGGATTCTTAAAATCCACTCTTTTTCTTACATATTTTCTTTCATAATTTTAAACATATCAAGTAATTCAATTAAATTTACTGTTTTAGCTTTAATAATAATAATGATGATGATGATGAAGTATCAGCTAATTATGCAACAATTTTGATTTAGTTTTTTTGATATAAAGGTGTTGCCATCTTTAGAGGCTTTCAACATTTCTGGAGGTTTTCAATAAGGCAAACTGTTATAAACTTTAAACATTATGAATAAGACTTAACATTTGAACCCGTATCATACACAGGATTTAAAATGAGAGGCAATATAAGATTATTTTGAATTAAAATTAAAAACACTGATTATTCTATTCAGGTATTTTTTATCTTAGAAGATGATGAGATGTACCAAAATAATTTTATAAAATTTTTAGGTTAAATCATAATGATAAATTTCAGTTATTATAACAAATTTCAAAACCATTTTTTTTAAATGTGAAGAATAATCCCTTTAAAACATGAAGGAAAAACGTTTTTTATAGAATTTAGAATAACAACATAATTCTACTTAAAAATATAAAAGATTTGCGAATGAAAATTCTTTACTTTATATACTTTGTTTGGACGGGTTTATCTTTTTAACAAGGCATTTTCATATTTGTTTAGTGACAATCTTTTTTGTAATATTATATTAGATACATCAAGAATGGACAATGTAAAATTTAAAACAGGAGAGATTTTGAGATTCATGGCTTTTTCTAAGGATAAATAAAACCATAAAATTGTAAAGGAATAAAATTCTACTTCTGTTTAGTCGGTTTAAACAATGCATCTTTCTTAAATATGCACCTTTTTTTTATTCAGCTACAAGGGTGATACAAAACTGTTATTGTCATTTGGTTTTATTGATTATTATTTATTTCTATAAAAATTGCTATTGTAAGTATATTGTGGTTCATGTTCTTGAACTCCTACTTCCAACACATAAGATTTGATTTTTAGACAAGTCTTTTTTTTAGTTTTTTTTTTTTAAATGAACCATAAAAATATTTGTTCTATTTAAAACTATTAGTATGAAAATAAATATAGTCAATTCAGATATTTCTCCTAAGATCAGTTAAAAGGTTTAGCCAATAAAAGCAGAAATCTATATCTTTTCCATAAGTACTTGCCCAAAAGGGAAAGTACTGGACTACCTCCACTGTTAAACCAAGAAACCCTTGTTAATAAATTACAATTACTTTTTAAGATAAGTTTTTTGATTAAAACTAATAAAAAATCGTACAAAAAGAGTTTATCACTATTTTTGCAGCCTATCATGCAATTCAATGTTTAAATTCTGTGTTTATCTTTTTTTTTTTAGAGAGATGATATTTTAAGCCTGACTTTTTGCACATTTTAGAGATTTAGACTGAAAGGCAGCAAAGAAATGAGTATTATTTTTAAACAAATGATATATTGGCAGTGGTCATTATCAATAAAATATTTAGGTAATAAGATTGAGTATTTGAAATAATAAGCCTGCAAGAAACTATTGGCTTTAAAAAAACCCAAATACAATTAAATGATTATTGCTTTACCATGCATAAATATTAACAGGAGATTCAATAGTGTAAGGTTTCTCTTCTAATTCTATTTTCTTTCAGCAGACTTTTTTTTTGATGGCAAACAAAATTCATCAGTTATCTGCTAGAAATTTGACAGGAAAACAAAATTTGAACTCATCCCACCCAACACTTATTTTTTCCCAAATCTTTTAGCACGTTCAGTTTTCCTTGCAGAGGGTTCTGGTTCCACCTCTGTGTACCGTTCATACAAGCTGAAATGACAAAAAATTTATTGAAATAATTTGTGTAAAAAAAAAGGAAAGAATAAAAGAAGGGAGGAAGAGGGGGGTCTCTTTACACAGATTTAAGTTAAATCAACTTTTATGATCAGATTTATTTACTTGGTCGAGCACAAAACCAAGTTAGGCATGAGACCTGTTTTACGTACACATACTCTCGGACTATCTATAATCAGTGTTGCCTTCATCTAGAGGAGTTACTCCTATTAATGAGTCCCATCTACGAGGGCTTTCTGAATCCATTTTATCCTAGACAAGTTTGCATTTCCGAGTTAATGAGCCTCATCTGCCAAAGACAGCTGAAAGTTTTGATTTATATTTTAACTTTTACCACTGTAAAAAAAAGCAACATCAGCATATTATTATAATTATATTTGATTGTATTTTTTATCAAATAATATATCTATTTGATTTGTGAGTATGAGATGCAATATATTAACTTTGTTCAGTTATTTATACTTATTGAAGAAGGTTGCTCAATACGAATTTAATTTTCTATATTTAAATAACTTCAAATAAAATCTTTTAAAAGGCAAAATTTACTTACTATTTGTAAGTATTTGTTCTAATATATTCAAAGACATGAGATGGTCCAATTTTTATTTGATCTTCAATCATGGTAACCCAAGGATTGTTCTCAGCTTTAAAAAGTTGTTTTGTTCCACACAAATCAAGTTGTCCTGAAATTAAAATTACATTTAATTTCTAATTTCAAATCAATAAATTATATATATATATATATATATATATATATATATATTTATTGTATCATGCTCAAGGCTAAAATGTGTCATCCACATCAGGACCTATTTCCCAGACTATCAGATTACCTTCATTATTTCTATCATAAAATTTTGCTCAACCGACTGAGCCATTAGTGCTATACAGAATTTTTGTTTAATAAGTAATAGTTGGGAAAAAATGCAATATCTAATGGTAAAATCTATTAAATGATTTTTAAAACCGCTTATTTTTAACAAGTATTTGCACTAGTAGACTCTTAAACAAAAAATTTATACATAAGTTTATCCACTTCAAAAACAACACCTTTTAAAAGCATTTAAGTCTTTTTAAAAGTAAAAAATGATATAATATATACAGACGCTCATTTATTAAAAAACAACTTAGCACCCAAAGAAAGCTTAATTTTCTAAAATTGTGTCAAGGGAGATAATTCTAAATTGCTGTTAAAGTCTTTTATTCAATAATGTACATTGATTTATCATTAGTAACATCTCCTGTATTTGATAGTTTGACCTGAAATAAGATCTTTATTAATCAATATTTTCTAAATAAATGCTACAAATTTAAATTATTTTTTTCTTACCAAGTTCTGGTGGCAAAATTGAAAGCCTGTTTCCTTGAATGTGTAATTCCCTTAACCGTTGAATCTCACCAATTTCTTTGGGGAGACGGATCAGATCATTATCTCTTAAACAAAGCTGGAAGTGAAAAAAAAAAGAATAAAACAAATAGCAAACTCAGCTTACATAAGGTTATTCCAAAAATCTTGTGAAACACTTGTAAAAAATTGAATTTTTAAGCAATTTTTTTTTCATTCATATTGTTTCTGTCAGCAACTGGAGCAGATCTATGAAAAGTTGAAACAAAAATGCTAGGTTGTGATGTGTGAATCATATTTTGATGTAACAGGAGAATACCAAGTCACAAACCACCAGGAAGACTAAAGACAAGTTTGAAGAGCTGGATGGTGTTGAGTTTTTGCCACATCCATCTTACACTCCTGACTGTGCTTTATCAAATTACAACCTTTTTTACTCAATCAATGAAATTTCTCAGTAATTATTGACTTCTAAGGATTTTACAAGAATAATTATCTTTATAATATGACAAATAAAAATTTCAACTTGAAACTTGTCACTCAGACAAAGATTTAAAAAAGTTACAAAAATTTTAAAGTAATAGATTTTAAAATTAGTTTTCAAAAAAGAAAAGCAAATAGTAACACAATAGTGAAATGGAAAAAAAAATGAAGACTTACAACTTGAAGATTCTGGAGTTTGCCAACTTCTGCTGGGAAAGTAGTAAAATCATTATCTCCAAGATATAAGGCACGTAGAGTTTCTGAAAGAAGAGAAAAAAATAGAAAACTGTAAAACCAAGTAAAATAAATTGAAAGAAAAACAAATCAAACATGGCAATTTTATTGATAAAGAAAATATGGACAGCTTAATTAATAGATGACAGTAAAAATATCAAGGATATGATATCAAATTTACATGAATATCTTATAAATGGGTGTTGGAAAATTACTTCATCATATCATTCATTCCTAATTTTCTCACTATTTGAGTTTTACATTTGGGAGTAATATCTTAGCTATTTTTATGAGAAAGACACTAAAGAATAAAAATAAAAGTAATTAGTTTGAATAAAAGCTTTATACTATTTTTTTTTTCAAATCTGAAAACTACTTTCAAGCTTCACATATTTATGTACAATGAAAAGATAAAATTTTTACCTAAACAGAAAAAATTTCCAGGTAAACTGGATTCATTTAGACTATTATAAGTAAGATCAAGGACTTCAAGGACAGGAAAAGCCCCAAACCCCCTTGGAAGAGCTTTCAGGCGATTGATCCTGTAAAAAAAAAGAAAAATCAATAAAAAACAAATATTGATAATAAAAAAATGCATACTTCATTATATTGTTTTATTTTTAACCTCAACTATTTTTCAACAAGAATCAAGAAAATAAAATTTATCAACCAGACAATATAGTTTCATTCTATATAAAGAACCAAAAGGTTTTAATCATTTTTAAATATGTTTATATCCATACCAAACAATTTATTAATAAAAATTACTTATAGATTTTTCAGTTTTTTGTAAAAAATTAGCACTTGATGGGAAAAAAAATCTTTCAAATTTGAAATTTCTTGCATGTATATGAACAAAAAATATATACAATGAAAATACACTTTTTATGTTGAGTATTTTAATTAAGTTTTTTTTTTATCTAACATTATTTTGGATTTCTTCTTTGTTCCAATAGAATAAACTAGTTATCCAAATGTATGTATAATTATCATTATATTTTAAAGACTTTATTCTTTTGATTTAATCTATTCACCAAACAAAAGTGTGATTGTCAATGTAAAATTCTTTCAAGAAAAATATCTTATGAAGGTTTTTTGTTAAATTTTTATTAACAACAGAAATCAAGTTGATTTTTTTTCCTTTTCAATTGAATGAAATCAAACAAAATATTACGAAAAACATTAAGAATAAAGAGAGATAAAAAAGAAAGATACTTACGCTAGATTTAGTGTTTTCAACTTAGTAAAGTCACAAAGATTACTTGGTAAAGTCTAAAATAAAATTAAGAAAATGCTTATATATAAAATCAAAGATGTATATAAGTGTTGTTCCAAAAGTAATGCCTCCTATTTTTATTTCTATTATTCCCCCCAAATTGATCAAAGGGATTTCAAATTGCTTTATTATGGTAACAAAACCCATGCATTCATGACCTGAAAGTTATACCTCTTTGTTGCAGAAATTGATAGTGTAAAAAGAAAGCAACCCCTGTCATAGACGTGTGTCAGACGCAAAGATGTGTCATTGAATTCTTCTATGGAGAAAAAATTAAACCGCTCAGAATCTATCCGGTGCCTGCTAAATCTTTATTAAGCTGATATCAGCACAGTTAGGAAGTGTATTTGTCAATTTTGGACTAGCCACAGATATTTAAGTGACAAGCCGTGCTCTAGACACAAAACTGGATTGCCTTATTCATCACCGGCTGAATTCAGAATGTAGAAAATAAATTCTGGAGTACAAAATGTCACTCTTTTTTTTTTTTTAACGATACCACTCCTATCTTTGAGCTTTTAAAAAAACTTGTTCAAAATGATTGACATTACTTTTGGAACGACCCTGACTGAAGGATTCCAAGCATAAGGTTGAGTAGCATTTTTGCAAAGATTCATCTGTTTCTCATATTAGTTCTAATTGTTATTTGAATTTCAATAATTATAGATAGATAGATAGATTATGAAAAAGTTCTAACCTGTCAACTCATGAATTTAATGCAATACATACAAATAAAAAATATATATTGGTTCATTATTATAAAAGAGATTTTTTAAAAATTTTCTTGGGGAAGGCAAATACTTTATTGAATTCATACCTCAATGTGATTATTAAAGAGATTCAATTTTTCAAGATTAACCAAATGAACAATGTCTTGTGGGATTTCTGAAAAATAAAAGAAAATTGTAAATGGAGCTAAATAATAATAATAATAATAATATTAAGGTTTTAATAGTTATAAGTAAGTACTTTTTGAATGTGAGGATTTTAATTTCACCTTAAAGCAATAATTACTAATTCATTTCAAGACTTAATACTACTACCCAGTCATGGTTTATGAGAACATAGATCAATTAATGATTTAAGTTTTAAGTTCTGTAAAAGCTATAGATTACAACATAATGGTTCCAAAGCATAATTACCTGATAAAGCTTCATTGGATGTAACTTAGTAAGGACAAAAATCAAAAAATTCAATCCACAAAATTTACTTTTTAATTGTAAGCAAATTGGTAGAAGAGAGTTATCTAAACTAAAAGTAGATAATAAAAAGTATTGGTTTAAGTTAAAAGTCACAACAGACAGACAAAAAAAATAATGAAAAAATAATTACTAAATTAAGAATTAAAAATAATTAAATGGAAATATAATTTGTCTTTTTAAAAGAGATTTGCTTTAATACATAAACAAGAAAACTTTTCAATTTCTTATTCTTTGTGAAATTAAATGTTAACTTCCTCTACCAAATTAATATTTTGTCAATTTCTAAAAAGAAGATTTTAGAAAGTAACTGCAGTTGCCAGTTTTTTACCATTGTAAGCTGACTTCTCTTGAACACAAAAACCAAACATAATCTGGGCATTTTAGAAAAGTTGATGTAATTTCAAAAGATAAAGAATGTTCATGCTTCAAATAAAGATAAAGGAAATATTCCATACCTGTGAGTTTATTGTGGCTTAAAGTTAATCTCGTTAAATGTTCTAAGGCAACTGTAATCAGAAAAAAAAGAACATTTTAGTTTCTAGAAACAAAATTTGACTAAAAAAAATAATTATTAGAAATATATAGTTTGATTAAATAAATGCTTTATACTATATAGAGTCAAATTGTCATGTTTGAATAGGTTCTACATCCTGTTTTGAATTTCCGGTTTACGAGCACTGCGTGAGGCTAGATAGAGTAGAAGGAAATAAGAAATTGAACTGTAAATGCTTGTATTCTTAAATGGTCATCCATCTAAATACTGACCAGGCTCAGTGTTGCTTTATTTCGGTGTTCTGACAGGAACCAAACTGGTGTCTCCAACGTGACTTGACCACATGAAACATTTCAATAAATAGGAATAGAGATTGTTGCTTAAAAATATTTTTATTAAAATCAGAGAAGATATAAAGAAGCGTTTTTGAATTAAAAATTTAAATTTTGAAATTTAAGAAAATATAATTCATTTTCAAACACGAAGTGTTGTTCAAATATTAAAAATAATTATTAGAAAATTTTAAATGTAACTTCTCTGTTAAACAAAAAATGAAAAGCAAAACAGACTGTTTATAAGTAGAGTTCTTCAGAAAAAAAACTATAATAGTTATATAAAAAATGATTCAGACCACTAAAATTTGCATAAGTATGGTTGGCACAGTCGTTCTATTTAATAAGCCCCATTAACTTCCTTAGAGAAAAGCATTAGAAATGAATTTAGTATAAAAAATATTTCAGAAATAAATTTAGTATAAAAACCATTATAAATGAATTTAGCATGGAAAAGGGTTAGAGATGAATTCTGTATAGTATAAAATTAAAAAAAAAAAAAAATTAAGTATCTTCCTAATAGGCTTTCTTAATTATCTTAGTGGCAAGTCTCCAGCACTGGACAATACTTCTAGTACATATATATATATATATATATATATATATATATATATCTGATCAGAATATAGAAAAAAATCATTTTCTGTCAGTTTCTTAATATGCAATTATCAGACTGAAAAGCTTTATGGTTTGATGATTGCTCAGGTAAGAAACTGACAATCACCAAGAGCCATTGACTCCGCTGTTGATTGAATGTTCATTCTTCATCAATGGTGCAAACAGAAAAAGATGTTAAGTCACTGCAGTTCTAAGTGAGCACCAGCATTTAATGGCAAAGTTTTCAACTCCACCTGAAGGCCATAATCACAAAAATTCCAAAGCTTTGACACCCCAACACTTTCATGGTTAATAGAACAAGAGTGGGATATTCCCATAGTTTGAATAAAAGGTTAAATTCAGAATTCAGAGAAAATTCATAATTAAATTTGCCCAAATCTTGAAGAAGGCTGAAGAGTTGACCAAACAAATCGTTGTGAAGGTAACAATGGTAAAAGCTGTTGTCCAAAAAAAATAGATCTAAAAATATGAATAGAATAATGGGAAAAAAAGTTCTGTTTCCTTTGTTAGCATGGTTAAAAAACTTTAAAAAATTTATTTATTTTTCCTGAAACTGTTTGCAGCAAAAGAAGAGGAGCAGCAGAGCAGAGAGTGCACACCACACTACTTGTTAACTTGCAGTGGTAAAAGCTTGGACTAAGGAATCCTATCCTACGAGTTTAAATTCAAGTCGAAACCATTATGTTCACTAACAGCTGCCCCTAGGATAACGGAGCTCGTTAACTTGGGAGAGTATTTATAAGGATATTATTAAAACATTGATTCCAAAAACCCAGGTAGATGAGACCTGTCAACTCAATAAGAGTAACTCTTCTCGGTGAAGGAAGGGCAACAGTGATTTAAAAAAGCCCAAGGATGTGGTGCATGGTGCAGGTGCATTGGTGGTGCACAGTGGTGCTGGTGCACATTATGCCACATAAAACTGGCCTTGTGTTAAACTTGGTTTGATACTGATGTGGTGGTGGGTGGGTGGTTGGGTGCTTGCTCAACCAAGTAACATCTGAAACTGTTTAAATTAAAACTATAAAATTAAAACATAACACATTGGGAGGGAAAAAAAGAGCATGAATATTATTTTTGATTTTCCTGGTTACATTTATGAAATATTTGGGATAATTCAGTCAGGAAAAACATAAGTGACTTAATTGGGCTATTTCCCTTAACTTTCAGGAAATGATGATGCGCATTAATATTTTCGATAAAACTTTTTATCATAAAAAAAATTGATTTAAAAAAAGGGGAGCGAATAAATAAATTTCACTCTATTTTATTTAGAAATTTAAAACAAAATGAATTTTTTTATGCAGCCCAAAAATTAACAGAAAGACAGCAAAGAGCGATTAAGGAGAGTTTTTGTGACAAACAACATTTTTATTTATTTTTTGAAATCTGGATTTAGTGGGAGTTACTTTCGATCAAACACTAAATAACTTTTTAAACGAGTATTTTATTTTACAAAGGTTTATTCTAACCTGAGTAAATATTAAATTAAAAAGAAAAAAGGTGGTGGGTGAATAAACAAAACTGAAAAAAAAAATGTTTAAAGCGTGGCCTGAATAAACAAAACAACTCTGACAGACTCGACAGCCTGTCAGAGAACCAACCCACTAAAGGCTTTCTCATTTTAAAGACTTTTTAAAAGAAATTCGTCCAACTTTTTTCTGGTTAGAATCAATAATAACCAAGTTTTCGATCAAAATATTTGAAAACAGTAAAAATAATTCCTTTTATTTTGATTGGTTTTTGGAGGAGTAAAATAAACTTGGACAACTAACTTAACTACACAGACGACATAAAACAAAAAGCTTCGTGCCAGTTCTTCAACAAGTTTATAAACAGTAAAGGAAAATTTCTATCAAAAACTCGGCTACAGAAAAAAAAGTTTGTTTTTTTTTAAATCAAAACTAACCTCTTATATCTCCCGTCTCCATCATCATCATCATCATCATCATCATCACATTAATGATAATAATAACAATACGATAAAAATGCAAAATATTTTTAACGAGTAAATAAATAAATATGCTTCGAATCATTCATTAATGTTTGTTTTAAACAGAAAAGTGTCAAGTTTAAATTTCATTTGTAAAAATACAAACAATTGTCATTTTTATTCTTCCAAAAAAGTTTCGAAAATATTTTTTTATTTTTTTTTTTTTTTAAAAGTTTAAGAATTCAATTATAATTATAAAAAGTTTGTAAATTCATACAATTTTATTTTAATGTTAATCCTTTTTTTTATCATTTATTACAAGTTAAATTTATTTTTTTTTTTTTTTTTTTTTTT
>JAUZSX010055924.1:0-19811 GCA_034780655.1 Idiosepius hallami
TATATAATATCAGGTTACAAGTTTCGATTTTAGTTATTCTGACAAAATATTTCAAAACACGTGGATAAGGTAACTTTGGTATCCCCTACAAATCATTGCATACCATCCTTGTAATTTTATTGTTTCTTAAATTATCCCTGACGTTAATCATATAACTTTTTCAACATATACACAACCTAAAAACATATATTTATTAGGTTTGTAATGTTCAATCTCACTTTCTTGTACTTTTTGGGATATACAGTCATAAATAATATTCATAAATTAAACGACAGACGTAGTGCTTGCCAAAGACATGGCTCTGAAGGATAGATTTATGTGTCTTGAAAAGCATATTTGTTCTTGTAAAAGAATGTATTTTATTATAAATTATTTCTCACTGTCAAGTTTCGTAAAATCATAAAAAAAAATTGATGACAGCTATAGGTTGATAGTTTTAAATAATATTTAAATCCTTTAGTGTCAGCTGCCTTATTTGAGAATGGCAGAGCTTTTAGAAGTAATAGTTGACGGATTCAATAATAACTACAAATTCATCTTGAAACTAGTTTGATATCTCTTTTAATTTTTATTAACATAAATATACAGTCAATAGCTTTTTGTGAGTTATTTGCTCGTCCATTTGATTAAAAAAAATGGTTTTAGGTTTCTTAGCAACTTTTTGGAAAGTTAGAAGTTGTCAGATCTATTAGTAAAACATGTTCGGAATTTTTTTTTATTTTGTTTCATTTTTGTCAAAAATATGTTTAAAAATTCATCAGAATAAAAGAATTTGAAATTGTAATAAATATTTCTAAAGGAATAAGCTTTCTTGGTGTATGTATACGTAACATAGAGCTAAATTCCAGCGATTGGTTGAGTTTAGATGCCATGTCAAAGATCTAATTCTAGTGTCATGATCCTATAAGCAAAAAAAACTGTTTACTTCGTATTTGCATTAATCAATTATGTATAAATTACAATTTGCTATGATTGATTTGACGTACATCCGTAAAAATCTATATCATAATATCAGACAACCGTTAATTGAGTTTGTCCTTCTCATTTGAGAAAAAAATATATGTTTATGTGTGTATGTTCATAATAAAAATTTATGTACTTGCCAAATATTCACGTTCTAATAAGAGGTTTTATGGTGTTACAATTACAAGTAGGAGGATTGCTCTAAAAATAATGCCCCCAATTTATTTTTTATTCCACACGAATGGATCAGAGGGGATTGAAAATCAGATTGATTTGATGACCGAACTTATTTTTATGATGATCGAACCCTTTGTGTGGATATATTCTTTGAAAAAATATTTTAATAGAGTAATCATAGGTATATGTTTTTTTTTCTTTCTCTAGTAGTTGTAGCTGATACAGCACTGTTTGAACAATCAACGATGAAAAAATAGATAAGCGAAAATCAAGAAAGTTCCTTTGAAAATTTAAATTTATTGTTTAAACGTATATATAAAAGGAACTTTGAGTTATATATATATGTAAATTCTCTTAGATAACTTGACACAGACGTATATTTGTACATATGTGAGTTTAAAAATTAAAATATACGCAGACAAATCTTGATACTTATACTAATAGTGAAGTAAAAAATAAAAGGTAAAATTCAAAACCTGGAAAAACGGTGTCCGCTGTTTACTGTCAGTTTTGCGCAAGCGTGAAAAAGTAACCAGCGGCCACCGTTTTTCCAGGTTTTGGATTTTACTTTTTATTTTTTACTTCACTATACATGCTCTATGACCGACATTGAGCACTCTAACTGTAAATTCAAGCAAGTATAGATCAACAGATTGATTCCGATCAGCATTATTACTTACACTAATATATAACTTTGAAAACGTGGAAAAAACACATTATAATTCAAATTTGTCATTGTAATATTTATAGTCTTAGTTTTATTATTCGTTGATACCAAATGCAGAAGAATTATTGATTTTTTTTTGTTGGGCACTCTTAAAGAAAAAAAACAAAAAAAAAACAACGCGATTTGTTTGCAAGAAAATTCTTCTTTTGACATTCTGCCATAATGTGATCCTCTTCGAGATACAAGTATTTTGAAAAATTTGAGATAAAGAAGTGGTAAAGAAGGAATGTAATACCAACATAAAATCAACTCGGGATGCCTCGACCATCACCAGTTGGGTTTTACACACTTTATTGGTCCCTCTCTCTCTCTCAGAAACACCCACTCACCAACTTCACATACATACACCCAAACACACTCAGCGGTTTTTTAGAAAATAAATTATAACTGTAAACCTTAAATAATGTCACTGTTTCGTGTTTTCCGTCACTGAGAGAAGCCATTTCAAGATATATCATATATATTTAAAAGTAAAATGTAAAATGTTCAGTTTTCACTAAATCTCATAAGCACAGAGGAAACAAACTGATAAACAGGGATTTATGAACCCTGTCTTAAAAAATATCAGTCAAAACTTTTAACGAATTAGGCAATAGTAAGTCCTTATATCCTATTCATGCCTTGACAGCAGCACCTCTTTAAATTTTCTTTTTGACTAATTTATTTTTCATTATTATGATAAAGAAACAGGATGATTGAAATTTATTAAGGGGAACATGCATGAATCGAATGCTTTTTGTCCCTTGTGAATATTGATATCATTTTGAAAGTTTTAATTATAAACTATTGAACTATATACTCGGACGCATTGTAAAAATCTTAAACCTTTTTTTATTTAAAAGAAAATAAGATAACTTAGGTACTGATTATGAATAAAATGTTATCAACCATAGAACGCTACATCAGATTTTAAAAATTCCAAGATTATCAAATAGTATAAACTTAAAGACGTCTTTAAATGCAAAATGTTTGATATAACATGTCCTGATAATGACTCGTTTAATGTTAAGACCTTTGCTCCTTTTATCCTTCTTCCAAAACGTCTTCAGCCAAAGAACTTTTCTTGGCACTCGAGCCAAATATATCAGATATAGGTTAAATTTACAGTTCCAACAGCACTATTTGATACGATATGAAATTTTCCGAGTTCAACTAATTCCTGAAATGGCTAAGAGCACATTGGCAAGAACAATGTGAAGATAAAATTGACTATAAGAGTATAAAATTAGATTATACGATTCTTTATCTGCTTGTTTTTTTTTTTCAAAAATTGCATGGTTTATGTTTGGTTATGTCTGAAAGCACATCTGTGTTGCTGTAGAGTTTTTAGTGTTTTAAACATTTATCTGAATAGATATCTTGGAAGAAGAAAATTATAGTACTCAGAGCATCTTTGGAAACAATGAATTCAGTAATTATGTCTTCAGGAGATTTGATTAAGAAGTAAATGGTCATGGATTTTGAAATGAGTATCGAAGTTACAAGACATAAACCATTTTATGCTGCATAGACATATTTATCATTATACAAATTAATATAATTAGATTTAAAATATTAACCGGAAAAGATAATTCATGAGGCAGTTTTTTTAAGCTGATTTTAAGACCAAACAAAAATCTAAAAGTTTAACCAGTGTTTGAACTCATACATTACGTATTTCAAAATATCTTGTTTTATATTAACACCAAAGATCATTATCTTTTGGCAGTATCAAAATAATGACAAAAAATATCAACGAGGTTTCGTTTAAAAAAAAAAACACCCATAAAAAATCATGGATACTGGCGTGTTCAATTATTTTTTTGGTTTTGTTTTACATCAAGATTCTAAAAGTATTGACATGAAATTAAAGAATAGCCAGTTTAATTCCAGGGCGAAAGCTCCTCCGATGCCACAATAGATTAATCTCTCGCGTGAAGAAAAATGTTTAAAAGAAGATGAAGGTGACGCAGTTCTATAATTAAAAGCAGCTGAATAACCGGAAACTAATCATTTTCGAAAATAAATTAGAAAAGAGAATAAATAAATAATAATAATAGTAAAAAAATAAAAATACTAATTATTAGTTTTTTATTAGTAGTATAATTATCATTATTATTATTATTATTATAATTATTATTATTATTATTCAGGGAAACCCAGACAAGTAAAAAGAAAAAGGGATTGAAGAATTGAAACTGATTGATGGAATATGAAAACAAAGACAAGAGAATAATCGGTGAAAAAGTAAAAAAATCAAAAAATAACAAAGATATTATTGGAAAAAAAAACATTTGTTATTTGTTTGATTCGATTTTCAATATTAAAGAAAATAAACAAGATTTGCGTCCATCAGACAATTTATTAATTTAATTTAATTAACTTTTTTTACTCTTGTTCAAAAAAGTACAAATAAGTTGATATGTCAGTTATTTAAATAATTATTATCATTTAACATACATATATTTTTGAAAACTTGTGAAAATAGACATTTAAGAATTGTGCTGCCATTATCACCGGTAATTAAAAAATTCAGCTACAAATTATCATGCAGCATTGAGAAAGATTCCACGTGTCCACTTTTGTTCTGGGATAAAACTCAGGAATTTTTAAAACCCATGAATTGCTAAAAAAAATCATTTTTGATTTAATAAATGGAAAATCGATCAGAATTTCAGAAAAGCCTTTATGTAACTGTATATAACATTTGTAACATACTACTACTATAAAAATGACCTTGTGCGTTTGACGAATGATCCTAGTCAAACCACTTTGTCATTTTCTGGTTTAGAGGCATGAGATTTTTTAATTGCAGTATACGGATATGGGAACAGTTGTTTAGGAGTAATGATTGAAAAATTAGAACCATCTGCTGTGTTGGAGCAATGTAGGTCATTCAGGCATCAATATTTATTGTCAGGTACTTTGTCTTTGACATCACTCTCATGACTCGAAAATAGGTTATCCAATTTCCTGACTGCTCCGACTTTAAATGCATCGGATTCATAAACGTTTAGCAGGGTTTTGAGGATTTGGATTGGATCAGATAAAAAAATAAATTGATGCCTCTCTGCTTAAGACACACGTCCATGACAGCTGTTTCTTTCTTAGAGTATCACGCTGTCTTTACACATATGAAATTTAAGGTCATTTATGCATAACGTCAGTCATCATAATAATACAATTTACAATCCCCTCTTGTTCATTTAAACAGAGTAGAAAACAAATTTTAGAACGTCTTTCGTATAAATTGAATTTAGAAATTTCACTTCTTCTCAATGAAAGGAAAAATTACAGCTGTTTATCAAAGCCAGAGTGAATAAACTGCCTATTTCAAATTGAAATTAAATTAAAGAATAATTAAGAGGATCCTATCAAAAATACCTAGATAATTTCTTTCAAAGATCATTATAGTTCAAATCTGAAGGATAATCAAAACGATTTAATAACTTATTTTCTAGTTTAAAAAAAAAGATCTGGTGATAATAGAGTCTCAATATAAGTATATAAGAGATAATTAGTGAATATTAAAATATTATAATATGATAATTCAAAAAGAAAGAAATGTTGAGTAAATCTGAACTTAGGAAAGAGCAAACTCGAAACAATAAAACACATTTGTATGGAAACAGATTATTTTACTTAATCATCATTTTTAAAAAACATAGTATTTTATTCTTTCTCATACAAGCAGAACGACTTAGACTATTAAAAAAATACCATTATATTACTATAGGCAATGTTATAAGTAGTGAATAGTTGTGGTAAAAAGTATACAGAACTTTCTGGATCCCAATTGTTATGTAGTTCTACAAAAGAAACAAAAAAAGATAAAATAAAAAAGACTCGATTGCCAATTCTTACTAATTTCATGTCCATATCTAAAAGCTCATTATCGAATAAAACTTCGCCATTCCTTGTTTTAATATGTGTGAGTGTGTGTCTGTGTGTGTATGTATGTGTGGCCTATACATGTAAGCTGTCGATGTAAAACTCTTGGACGCTGGAAATGTATTCTATGAGTTCAAATTAAAGTCGCAGCCACTACATTCACTTTGAGCTTCTTAATGTTGACCAGGCTCGTTAATTTCAGAGAGTAACTCATCTAGGTGAAAAAAACAATATGGATTAAAATAAAACATAAGAAACGAGATCCAGGAATGTAGTGAGCACATAAAATTTGCCTTTTGCGTAACTTGACTTGGTGCTTGACTATTTATCACACACAAGCAAAAGTTTGTAATAAGCCTTATATATAATTTTTAGATTCTATTTTATTCTAATGTGCTAATATGTTTGGCGTAGAAGTTCAGTAAACGATCTTTAAAATATATAAAAAAAAGAGTCCCATCTAAAAAAAATAACTTTATTTTTCCGCTCCTTCTGTCTCCTCTTGGTTGGACTATATGTAAATAGTTTATCATTCTATGAATAAAAACAAGGTAAATAGAATAAAATAATAAAAGTAAGAAATAAAAACATGAAGAGAGTCCTTGTAGGAAGAAAAAAATGTCCAGACACAGAGAAGAATCAGAGACAACAAAAGATAAGATATAAACAATAAAAAAACAAAAGAAAAATAGAATGTAAAATTGTTGATTTCGAGACATCTGCAACAACACCGTGCCAAAGCAATCAACGCAATATTGTTCATTTTTACTAAGGTTTGGTTTTTATCTTGATTTCTTCTTTATCATCTCTTCTCTTATAGTGATTCTGATACATTGGTCGACTTTCAGACGTGCCTAGACTGATAGCAATGCCATTTTTATCTTTTTTTCCCTGTTTTCGTAGCAAACATCTTCAAACAATCATATGACAAAAAACATAGATAGAGAAGCATTTCATGCTTTCTGACCAGAAATATTATAAATATTCACTTCTATACGGACTTTTGTATATAATCTGCAACTTGTTGGACAGCCATCGATTGTTACGCGGAATGTTCCAAAAGTGAAGCCTCTTTTTTTTTAAACCCTTGGAAAAGACTATTGGGGACTGCATTCATTACTTGAAAGTTTAATCTCTCTGTTGCTAATATTGACGGTGAGAAACTATAAGAAAGCAACATCCATAATAGACGTACGTTAATGGCAAATATGCATCCAGTGATTCATCGATGAATTCTATAATCTTTTTTTTTACTCAATCCTACATTCAGCAATGACCTTTGTCCCTATATCTATGCACAACCTTTATGAATGATATTGTGACCTAACTTTAAGATAGACGAATATTTTTGTTTATATAATATATAATATATAATATATATATGTGTGTGTGTGTGTGTTGCGCTGGGCAGGAAAAATACCAAAGTTAGTATCTGGAGGCGCTGTTAAACCCACTGGGTAGATGCACCCTTAGTCTTTGGGAAGATAGACATCTAGGAGAAGGAAAAACCTGAGGTCTGTTGTTCATGTCGTGTGTGGAAATCACTTGCACCGACTGTGTGTTATCAACAGTTCCAAGAAGTGTGGATGATGCTGCACAAGCCTTCACCACTCTAAAAAAATCCCTGTATGGTATTCTGACGACCATACGTGGCTTGATGACCCTCATACGTTGAAATCGACGGGAGAGTCCATCATATATATATGTACTGTTAAGGACTTTCCCGTCGATTTCAACATATTAGGATCATCTAACCACGTATGGTCATCAGACTACCACACAGGGATTTGTGTACAGTGGTGAAGGCTTGTGTAGCAAAATCCACACTTCTTGGAACTGCTGATAACACACAGTCGGTGCAAAGGATTGCCACAGACTACATGAACAAGAGACCAAGGTTTATACTAAAGAGTGTTCCTTCTACTAGATGCCCATCTACCCAGTCACATCAAATGCTGAGCAGGCTCGATGTGTGTACTTATTTGAGCTGAAGTTCATATTGAGGGCGATACCTTTGTTCTAATTATAAGTTTATAATAACATAAACATAACATAAACTATTTCGGCCTCGTTACTCTTTAACGGATACTGAAAAATGTTGATTGATTTAATTTTTTCTACATGGAGTAATTCAATGATGCATCTCTGTTTCTGGTGAACGTCAATGTCAGAGGTTGCTTTCTTTATCATATCCCTATATCTAAAATATAGAGATGGAATGTTCAGGCTATGAATACTAAATTTCAGATATTATAGCAATGCAATTTACAATCTCGTCTGATTCATTTGGGCCGAATAAAAAAAAATGAGAGTCAAGTAGGTTTATAAAAAAAGTAAAATTAATTATATATTAATAACAGCTAGTATAATTATTGCCACGAGGACATACTGTCGTCGTGATTCATGTTTCTCGATTCCTTATGACGAAAGAGAAAAGGAAACTCAATACAGGAATCAATGATATAAATGAAATCCAGACATGTTTAACAGTGAAGAATAGCATTTCAATATAAACAGAAAAAAAGTTTGAAGCATCATACGTGCTACAAAGTGCAAAAAGTTGATTTTAGCAGAAAAAAAAAACCATTAAAAAAACACAAAAAACTAATAATAATAAAAATGAAAACTTGAAAGTTTACAACACACACACACAGTAGAACAGACAATGATGAGAAACAATTAAAATAGAATTTGATTCTTAAAAAAATATATATATTTAGAAAGAAATATCATGGTTAGAAAGAGTTGTCAGTGATATTTTTGAATTTAATCATTTTTTCCGAGATTTTTCTATTTACATTATTGTTGAAAATTGTAACATGGTCAACGAAATTTCGTTCAAGCCAGATTGCTGTTAAACTTTTTTACCTATTCTTTTAAATTGGATTATTGCCATGATATAATGGATAAAAATTGTGTCCTTATAAATTTCATACGGTTAAAAGACTCAGTTCCTTTAAACCTCAATTGTTTCTTTTGTGACAAAAATGTGCTCTCACACTCTTTCTGTGTGCTCAAGCACTCTAATTTTTGGCACCTATTTAAAGTATAACAAATGCATTCTGTATTAGGAAAAAAATTCATATTTGTATCCTTAAAATAGTTCATTACCTGGTTACCAGGATAAAACCTAAATTATCATTTCTGACCTAATACTCATAACAGTGCGTAAAAATTAACCTCACTTATGCTATAATTTCTAAACTTAGTTAATAAATATGGCTAAGATGTGAGCTATATTTTTGTAAGAAAATTTCTTTTCGCCTTATTTGGTTTTCATAATTGTAAAATGTTTACAGTTTTATTTAGACATAAATAAAAATCAAATTGAAGCCACTGTAATTGTAGCAAAATGGTTTGATACAATTTCAGATTGTACACACTACGTTGTAGCAATCAAATAATTTCATTCCTCTAATGGAGAAGGATTTCCTGGAACTTATTCGTAGTGTCTGTCTTGAAAACAATGATTTAAAATACAGTGTAATTTTCACTAAATTAGCCTATTTTCGGTTTACGCATACAAGAACTAGCGTGTTACTTGCAGCATTTAAGAAAGATCTTTTGAGTTCACTAAAATTGGGAAGCCATAATTGTCTGTCGTCTCGACTACTCACGCTCGTTGGACTGCATACATTTTCTAAATTTAAAATATTACACTTAAAAAGCAAACAGCGGTTTTATCGAGAAGATCAAGAATATGAAAAAAAGCGAGTTCGAATTTTTCTTTGTTGAATTTTTCATTCATTTGAATGAACGGTGAAAAAT
Source organism: Idiosepius hallami (assembly GCA_034780655.1). Lineage (NCBI taxonomy): Eukaryota > Metazoa > Mollusca > Cephalopoda > Idiosepiidae > Idiosepius > Idiosepius hallami. The sequence continues at coordinate 9,506 of JAUZSX010055924.1, forward strand.
TTTAAGAAAAAAAAACATTGAATTCTGTTTTGTTTTTATTTTCATTTTTTTAAAGATTTCTCTGCAATAGTTGTTTTTAATTTTTTTGTCTAGCTTGAGATCGTACTAGAGAAAAGTTGGTTTCACTATTGCTGTGAAAACTATAATCTCAAAACGGCGAACCGAAAATCAATGTCGTCCTCAACATTGTTAAAAAAAATAACGAATTGTCAACTATTTTTTTCCTTTGATGGCATGACACCCCATCAAAGTAGTTGTAAAAAATGACAACAAAGAGGCGAATTATTCTCAGTGAAAGAGGGCATGTTAGTTATTTTAAACATATATTTATACTTAAACATTAGATTTCTTTTTTTTTTTATCAGACATTTGATTGATAAATAATATTGCGCCATTTCAGAACAAAAGTTTATAACACTAGACAAACCACACACATACACACACACATATATATATGTATATATATATATGTTTGTATGTATGTATGTATGTGGAGTATTGGCAAAAGCTTGGGCTCTGAAATCGTACTACGCGAATTCAAATCCCAGTCAAAATCATTACATTCAACATTAGCAGTCTTGGGCAGATTGGGCTCGTTAACTCAGGAGAGCAGCTAAGGGTAACACGAAATGAACATCAGTGAAGGGTAAGACCGAATGTAAAAAGCCCAGGTAAGGGCACCTAAAATTGGCCTTGTGCCAAACTTGGGTTTGTGCTCACCAGGTAAATACAATATATATATATATATATATATGTGTGTTAATCTGTGTAGTAAGATTGCTTAAATTTATTGTTAGAATACTCAATATCAATGATAGAGCGTGTATATTAGTTAAGCGTAGACACGGGATCAACAGCTTTCGGTGACTGTCAGTTTTTCGTCTGCTTAGTCATAAGACCGAAAGCTTTCGGTCTGAAGACCACACATGCGAAAAACTGACAGTCACCGAAGGCCGTTGACTCCGTGTCTACGCTCAGCCAATTATATATATATATATATATATATAAAACAAATATTTTTATATCAGTTGATGAGGGTTTTTTTCGTATATATCACCTGTGATATCTAGTTTTTAATAATTTATTGTGTAATAATTATCTGGTGTTTATTTATTTGTAGACATGTTTTTAGAGTTAGCGAACAAATTTATGTAAATGCCCACAGTATTTAAGGTATTAAACCCATTTTTATTGTCCGTATATATTTTTTTAATATTATGATTGTTATTAATTTCAGGATGAATGTTTTCAATTCTATGTCATTTTTTTTCTGTCTCTAGAAATTTTTTGTTACCATTTTTAAATCTCGTTGGGCTTGGGTTTTTATGTTACAAAGAAATGGTGTGAAAGAAGTTTTGTTCTAAACTTACATTATAAGCATTAAATTGTACATTGAGGTTATTATTATATATACTGTAAAAAAAAAAACAACTTTTCGTTGGATTATTACGTTTTACTTTAGTTATTTTCTATTTGGGAAATCATAGTCGAATGCACTGTTTATTTTGTTTTCTTATTTTGTTAAAAGATCCATTAACTTTTAACTATTGAAGATAAAAAATATATTTGAATCTTTATTTAAAAATACAACTCGTAATATACTGGATACTATATGACTATGCATCTACATAAAACCCAAAGTTAGTTTTGCAAACATCCTAGTATACACATTTTTTTTTGTTCTTTTAAATATTTTCAATGTTAAATCATAATGTGGCATTTTTGTGAGTTTCGTTATATTTTGGGGAACGTTACAAAAAAAGAATAAATAAATATTTTTTTAATACATAGCATTATTTTGAAAAAAAATATAAACCTAATTTATACAAGAACGACAATTGCTCTTAATTATTTTGAATTTCTAACCATTAAAATATAGTATTGTATTTACTTCTCTTAGAAGTTGTTATTCAATATCTGTTAGTTTTCTTTCATTTCATATTATACACACTATATCAAAATAAAGTTCTTATTTAATAAAACGTTAGTTATTTTAGCATCATATCTAAACAATTTTGGAGATGATTTGGGAGAACATCGGACTAAACAATAATGAATAGGATATAATTAAAAAAGAGAATTAAAATACTACGTTTTTTTCTATTATAATAATAGTAATAATAATAATAATAATAATTATATGTATTTCAGGAAAGCAAGATCTTATACGTTTTCCTTATACGGTATATGATACATTTTTGTTAATGTTGTAGGCGTTTAATAATAAGATGGTTTTTATATCCTGAAGACCCTCATTTTCCATTGATTCTTTCTTGCAAGTCGAATGATGTTATATCTGCAGGCAAACCAGAATGTTTTGTTTCAGAAAACAAAGCGTTACCGTATAAAATTTCAATTCTTTACAAAACAATGCAATAGTATAATCTCAAAAGCATTTTAAAATCATTTTCTTTCGGCATTTAATGGACTCTTTTTGGATTATAACAATTAAAATATTCCAATAACTGATATGGCTCTCCTCAAGGATAGGACATAAATCTAATAGGCGTATAGAAATAATTAAGGTATGAATTGTTGGTACTCTGAATATTTATTGAAAAAAAGTAAGGAAAACAGTTATAATTATATTTTATGACATTAGGAATTCATTAACGAAAAGAAAGAATTTTGCCTTGAGTTGTTTGTCTTATTTCTTTTTTTGTATTTTTTGTGCAAAATAGCAAAAACAAAGTTATTTTTAAGAGTGAAACTATTTCTATTTCATAAAAATATTATTTTTGTTGTTTTCAAAGACTATTTTGGCAATGAGCCATTGATTATCACATGCGTGATTGATATTTTCACGTCAGTGAAGATGATAGGAAGCAATTCAAGTATTTATGAGTTACATAAAACAGCGACTTAGAGTTTAATTATGGAATAGCTATGCTTTTATTCATTTGATAATTTTACATGGTTTATTTGCCAAAATAATTATTTCTTGTATTTTCTAAACAAAGTCTATAGAATCTTTATTGGTTTTAAGAAAAAACACATTCTGTTCGTTTTATCGGATTTTATTAGTTTTCATGTTGATTAGATTATTTTTTTATCCATTCGTGACATTATAATGTATAGTAGTGTAATTTCAATTGTGTATTTAATTGGTTATTATTTTTACGGCAAATCAAAATTTAATGCCAAGAACAATTCTGTTAAAAACGTCTCCGTTTCTGTGATAATTAAAATAAGTTTTTTTCTATCCTTTATTTAATTCATAGATTGACCGTCGAATTATGTTTTTCGTTTTAAAAATTAAAATAAAAAGTGCGTTTTTTTTTATATGGTTTTATCATTTACCTGATGAGAAGAAGATGGAATACCATCTACATAACTGTTTTGGTTGACTTTTTTTTTTATTAAGGTGTAACGTGGAGTGAAAAAGTGTTTATAAGATATTATTTCTCAAAGAGACATTCTACTAGGCATATGAATCACTTTTTCAACGAAGCCAATTTCTATTTTCGTCATCATTCATCACGATGTCACCTGCAGCCCACCCTAATCGATTTGGGGAAATTGGTAACATTCCCACATCGACCAGGCATAAGCGCCAGATATCCAGCCAAGTTCTTTCCGTCTACAGTGACCGTGACACATCAACAAACACTGGCGTCCATGAAGTTTACTTTTTACTATCATTTAAACACAACACGAAAGAAATGGAAATTGCTTTAAAAAATATCAAGTACAAAATGTCAAAGAAATAATACGAGAAGAAAAAAATTGATAAATTAGAAAAAAAAAATCTCACTTTAAAAGATAAGAACTAAATGAACAGAAAAATATTACTTAAAAACAAACAAACAGCACATTGGTTTTATGATTATTCTGGCCAAATGCAGATTTGCTTTGTGGAATAATAACTATATCTGCTCACAGTAAAAATATTCTCTATAATATGTTTTCATATCTATATTACATCAGATACTTTCGTTAACTTAAACGCAAAAGTATTTAACTCAGTACAATAAGAATTGTATTATACCCATCGAGTCAGAATTAACCCTTTCGACCCTCAGAGGCCAATATAACAGCCTTAGTAACCACAGGCAAAAAGAAGACATGCTGACATTTCGACCCTACTATGTTTTTTTAACAGAAATGCTCTAAGTGACTACTTAGTGACATTGCTAAGTCTAGATAGAGTTTGAAATATCGTTGTTTTGCCTAGAGTCGCCAGGGCCAATATATTGGTTATTTAGGGTTTAAAGGGTTAACAATGTTTATAATAACAGTAACATACTTATGAATAGTTAATTCTTAATCTATTTAAACTAACATATTGATAATATACAGTTTGACATTTTTGTTCATATTTTAGATATTCTGTTCTGATAGTATTATTCGAATTGTGTATTTAATTGGTTAATATTTTCACTGCAAATCAGAATTTAATGTCAAGAACAATTCAGTTATAAGCGTCTTGCGTTCTGTGATAATTGAAATAAGTTTTTTCTATCCTTTTGAAACAATTTTAAAACTGTGTACATTTACATATTGTGCTAGAAGTTTAAATATAGGTATATGTTTTAAATAATAAATTTTTGACTCAGTAGGACAAAGAAATAGATACAATAAAAAAGTTACATTAAAACTAATTATGATTTTTTAAAAAATAAAGTAGTGATACATTATACCAGGAAAACATGTTTACTTACTTTTGTTAGATTAAAGTATGTTTAAACTTTTAAGCAGCTGAAGAGGTGAAAATGATATTCTTGTTCTTATCTCGTTTATAGCATTCCATTTAAAGATAACACCGCTTTTTTTTCTTATTAAATCTAATATATTTAGTCTTTTTTTCATTACATTTACTAATAGGTATATTTATTTTCTATCAATGTTTGTATATGCAAAATTTTCTGCAGTTGTAAAAGAAGATGAAAAAATTACGTAGGATTATTTTGATTAAAAGATGTATGAAGAAAACTGAATTGCAGACATTTGTAAAAATCTTAAAGTTTACAAATGAAGAATGCTCATATCATTGTATCTTTTTTTTAGAAAGTACATTTTCCCTGTGAACGTAACTTAGCGGGTTCATAGTAACCAATGTTAAGTATATGGAAAAGTCCAGTTTAAAAATTGGGTCTTCTAAACGTGCATCAACTGATAAATTTTTTTCCGAATGTGATTTGTGATGAAATATCTCGTAGATAGTGTGTTTTTCTGCATTAGATTTTTGCATTAGAAAAAGAAAATAATCTATATACTTTTTTTTCTTACAACAGACGTTTGACATAATTTATTGTATAAATAAAAAATCATGACAGTTCAATATGTGCTAATCTTCTTTATTTTTCGTTTGCGATTTCTCTTAATTTTATTTTACTCATTCAACGTGCACAACACTTCAAATATAAAAAAAAATGGATAGGAAGCACTATGAGCAAACTATTCGCTTGATTTTGCTATTTTTAACTCTTAGAGACAACTCTACTATTAAATTTCTTATTTATGTTAATTATATTACTTTATTTTGTATATTTTAAATATGTAACGTGGGGAATATTCTCTTTATGTTGTATTTGTAAAAAATATTTCCTTTCGGTGAATTTATACATTCCAGATAAAATTAAAATTCATTCATTGAACTTTTAAAAATTCTATTTCAATAAAAAAAAACAACACATTTTAAAGGTAGAAAATTAATTTCAATATCGCTGTTTTTGTCTAACACTTCATTTTTATATTTAAAATTACATATTTATTTTATTAATACTTAAATTGTATACTAAAGTATTTCGAAAGAGTTTGACTGAAATTCAATCGACAAGTTTAGTTGGAACTTTTTGATTGTTACAATCATGCAATACCATACAAGTATTATGAAATATTAAAATTGATTTTTTAAAAGCATTTTATGGCTTTCTATAGTATAAAGTCAAAATATTCTTTTGTAAATACATTACTTTAATTCAATTATAATAACATATTCAGATCAATATAGTTTTAAAAGAAAACAACCGCAATAAAAATGAATCTTAGTTTTTTATAATGAAAAATTACTGAAAATCATTTTCTTTTCTATTTTCTTCAAAATATAAACACTTAGCTTGCTTTGTTCGAAAGTTCCTACGAAATTTTCACGACGAGTACAATTATAAAATTATAAGATTTTTTAAATCATTTCACATACCCGACCATATCAATTTGAACTAAACTGCTAGGGTTCAGCAGTTCTGTGAAAAATTTTGTCACATTTTTGCTGACCTAAAAAGCCATCTGCAAATATATGCAATTTGTGGGGAGAGAAGGAAATAAAAGACATGGCATCATTCGAAACCCGGAAGAGCCTCAATATATATGTAACGGGTATGTTTGCACCTCGTACACTCTTTTATTTCGATTTTTGGCTACGTAATAAATAAAATGAAATAAAATAAATGTATTGCTATAACATTTGACTTCTCTATTGATAAATCAATAACAAGAAGTCCCTAATCAGTATTTCGAAATCTTGGTCTCAATAAAAATTACCTCAAAAACAAAAAAAATAGAGAAATGAAATTTATAAGGTACGTATATAATGCAATTCGTCAAATCATCTTTAGAGATCTCATAATATGTTAGAAAACACAGAATACTGTCTCCAGTTAGCAGCTTTTCTAAAAAAAAAAAATGAGATATTCTTATTGCCGGAATCCTTTTGAAGATTTCTCTGTTAAAAATAAGACCTTGCATTTTATATAACATGACATTAAGTCTTACTTGACTCGCATATTTATTTTTATTTATTTTATTGTCAGTGTTGAGTGAATATTGACAATTTTAATGAAGATTAGTTTTCTGATGACTAAGGATGAATATTTATCCAAGTCGGAACATCCCAATTTTAAACAGAGTATATTCTAGTGTTGATTTAGATTCAATATTTTTCAAATAGAAAAAAAATGGATTTTTCTTATTAACAAAAGTATTTCAACCCTGCTTATTTAAACTTTAAAATTTAGAGTAAAAATTTAGATTAAAAACTAACTTACCTTGTCATAAATTGAATAATTTATAATTTTCTCTATTGATTTACATATAAAACAATTTAACTAACGTTAGTTTTTTATTGTAATGCACGGATTATTCTTGCTATAAAAAATAACACACCTTTTTAATTTTATATCTCGACCCGAAAGATGAGTTACATCTGAATTAGTAACATCACAATCCTTTTAAAGTAGATTTTTATGGACTTGGTTTTTGTTACGACCAATAAACGCACAATGGATATGTGAAATTAAAGACAAAAAAGAAAAACACAAAAACATCTCATTTAAAACAACTGACAACAAAAATCAATTTAATGCATTATTGATATTTGATGAATTATCTATGCGTATCATGGACGTCATTTAGTTTGATAATAAAATGTATTTCTACCAACGATTATTTCTTTCTCATAACAAAAAAAAAATTGAAAGGCATAAAAGGTTTTTTTATAATTGTTTTAACCAGTTATATTTTTAGGCAAAGTCTAATATTCCGACTGGAACTTTGCCAAAAATTAGATTTAAAAATGAGGTTAAAGTTAGTTAGAATTTGAAAGAGTATATTTCAAATAAGTTAAAACAAGATAGTTAAAATTACTGAACATTTAAAATAGGATCTAAATATGAGGTCGGAGCTGGTTAGAATTTAAAATAGTATCATTATTAACCATTACACCTAATGGTGCGTTGGGCAGTCTCTCCGTTACTGCCCATCCAGAGCCATATAGTCAGTTTGCTCCATGAATGCTGCACTGCTTCTCTCTCACATTTCACTGTTCTCTTCTAAATTGTTCTCGGCCTTCCTCATTTCCTTTTGCCGTCTAGAGTCCAGATGCAGCGCTGTTCTAATGAGGGATTGAATATCTTATCAAAGGCATGTTTCTATTTTGACGTAACGTGTGATTTGGAACAGTAAACTTGAGATCATATTATTTTTCAAAGTTTTAATGATTACTGAGTGTCACGCCCACATGAATTCAAGAAATAAGTTCCATTTTGCTTAAAACCTTACTTCGTAGCAACTGCATTATAGATTTGTATACAATATCAATATTTTGTTGCAAGCATTCAAATAGTATTGTTCGATTTGTTACAGAAATATCTTTTCAATGAATCAACAAACTGGAAAATTTTGGTAAAAGTTCAATAAATATATACAGTATTTATGAAGCGAAAATGTTAACAATTTTTATCAATTTCATAAAATGATATAAAAAAAGATACCACAAGAAGGTCACATTTTATTTTTGTCAGATCAATTACACTCAAAAGGAATTCTGGTTAAATAAAGCTATAAAACGAATTTGAATTTTAAATTCAATATCTGATTCTTTTTTCTTTTTTTGTTTTCTATCCAGATTATTGACTTTAGTTGTCATAGATAATCACCTTGAGTTTCTATTTGTTCTTTCGGCTAATAAAAGTATAATCTTATTTAATTTCCCCCACATATCAACTTTCAATCGTCAGAGTTTAGAAAATAGTTTTGTATGAACCAAAGCAAAATTTTCACTTTCTGCTTGTAAAAAAAATGAATTTTTCTAGGTTCATAATTGTGAAAGCTTATTATAAGTTTTTGAATTTTTTATATAAACTGCCTTAAGATTAATGACCCTCTACTATTTATTCCTATAAAGCAGCTTGCAACGTATAATCTAATCAATGTGAAAGTTTAGCGATTGTTAACTGAAGAATTAACTTTATAATGGTGTTATTTTTTATAATCACCGTATATAAATTTAATTTTTTTTGCCTAAATTCCACGTCTTTCTTCATTTCTAACTTGCCATAAAAATATTAACACTAATCATATATTTATTATTTGTTGGGGGGGGATTAACATTGTTGAATTAAAAAAAAACAAAAAATGTAAAGCTTTGAAATCGCAGATTGAAATCTGAAATTCGAGTGTAATTAATTTTTTTCTTTTGTGTTTTGAATTGTTGATCTAGCCGTGGCCACAAATGGTTATCGAAAAACCCGTGAACGCATAGCTGGTAAGCATTACCCCCTCTATCACTCAGAATGGTCAAAGAAAATTATTCCTGATTCCAGCCTAAAACATTTTTGCCATGAACTCAGTAGGAGGTCAGAGTTCCGTCCGTGTTCCGAACTTTGGCCTGTCTATCCGTACCATCAAGGCTATTATTCGTAAATGGGACAAGTTGGAAATACATTTCCATGTAATTCTAAGCCCAAATATTCGATTTTTCCTATGATGTTTGCTCAATGGGCGCCTTAGAATAGATTTGATCTTTCTTGCCATCTTATCCAACACATTGCATTGGGATTGCCTCGATCTTGGAATGATTCCAGCTCTTGGAGAAATGGTGGCACTGATTACAATTTTCATTTTCTTTTTTTGACGTATTTTTAGTAAAATATTGATGTATCTGCGCTTGACACAGTTTATGTATATATGTGTCTTCACGGGGTATGTATCTGTGTATATATGTATATGCGTCATTTTATATGTGTAATTTTAGGTATATTTTTGAGGCTGTTTATATGTGTATATGAATATTTACACGTGTGTTGCATTTTATGCATACACCCCCACAAACAAGAAGTAAGAAATGTATTTTTCTACGAAAAAAAAATTTGCCTTATATTACAAATTGTTACAAGTTCTTTAGCAAACACCCAAAAAATTTATTTGTTATCATATTTTTGTTTTTAGCTATATATATATATATATATATATATATATATAACATTCCTGTTACAACTTTGTAAAGGTGTTGTGGATTAGTAAAATAAATTCAGTAAGATATGCCCTAACGAAGTTGTAGCCAAAACGTTATAGTGTCTGCACAACACATGTCCAAGTTTTTTTTTCATGAATTATTTTTCTCATATTAATGTAAGCATATCTGAGTAGATGGGAAAGTATGTTTCTGTTTTGATATAATTAGTGTGTAAATATATATGTGTGTGCGTGTGATTGAGTTTGTCTGCATTGGAGTTTTACTATTGGTTTTATTTTTTGGCTATTATTGAACTGGATTAGTTTGTTTACTGCTCGCCTGAACGCAATCTACACGACTCCAAGATCAACATTGAGGTTTAATGGAGCGTCAAGTAAATAGAGGAAAAGTGCCAACAAAAGCTTTTAATGCGATATCACAGTGTGAATTCTAACGTTTAATTTTCTTGCTAGACATTTGACAAACACGCTTGTGTCGTCCGCTGTTTTCACAGTGGGTGACTAGCCCAATTCCTATAGGCAAACATACAGTGATGGGAAACTAATTTTTTCTTGGTTTTACTTATTATTTATAGTACTCTCTTAATCTTGCTATTATCTCAACTAGTATATA
>JAUZSX010056032.1:0-19808 GCA_034780655.1 Idiosepius hallami
ATATATATATAAAATGTGTGTGTGTATGTATATATATATATATATATTATATATATATATATATAGAGAGAGAGAGAGAGAGAGATGGATAGATAGATAGATAAATTGACCGATGTGGATAGTATTCGATATATATGAAAAAGATACGATAATTATCATAGATGGATAAAATTTCGTTATCTTTCTTTGTCTTCTTATCAATTGTCCCAGCATTATCGCTCACATTTTTCCTATTGACTATGTATGACCGAATAAGAAATGAATCGAAAAAAATGTTAACAGCGCAAAATTAGTCATTATTGGAATAAAAACCGCTTAAAATAGAAACCTAATTATGAAACATGCAAGTTTCCGTATTTCGTCTACAAACAGAATTATAGACCAAATTTTTGTTTGATCAGTTTGCGTAGCAACTTAAATTCTAAAGCGTAAACATAAAATGCTTCCATATCTAAAAAAAAAAAAAGAAAAAACTTGCTTTTCATCCAACAGCTAATTTCCTGGTTCTATTAAATATACAAGGTGTTCCAGGAGTCATAGTTCAAATACTAATCTTACAAAACAAGAGCAAGATTGAGCTCGTCATCTAGATAAAATTATGGGTCCACCACAAGACGTACGTTCATTATTGCAAGGACGTATCTGAATTGTTAGTAACTGACCTTTTATATATATATTTTGGTTAGTGCTTTTTTTGGGGGATCATTATGAATTCCACTTTTTTAACAATTAGTCAAACTAATATTTGAAAATAATGAAAAAACTTAGTTAATTATTTTTCAAAATATACTTTTCAATCTTAGATTAGATATTCGATTTTTGTACTTGTACGGCACCTTTTTTATTATAAAATCATGATTGATGCTTGCAGGCCAGCATCTAATACTCCAAAGAGTGACATCACTTCCAAACTCGGAATATGGGTTTACCCTCCTGATGAGTTCATAGTGAGAATAAAACAGCTGTTAATAGCTTTTGTTATCATTTTTCAATTTATCATTTAATTTATGAATATGTGAAGTTGAAAAAATACGCAGCTCACCACTCAACGCTTACATATTGGTAAACATAATGCCCCCTTCCCAAAAAAGATTTGACATTGAAGAATAGATATTTCTAATTTATTTAAACAATTATGAAATACAAAAATAAACCTAAATTATTACTTGGGCTCTAGTTAAACTAATGCTATCCGAAGAGCTTCAAAAACGCGTGTCTACTGCATCGCAGCAGGGGAAGAAGAGGAGGAAAAAGAGGAATTTTTACTCTACCGCAAGAAAATGCTATCTACAAACCATCAATTGTGAAAGACATTCAAAAACATCAGATGACATTCTCTCATTCATGAAACTATATCAAAAAATATAATACAATATCCTACCAAAAAGCCTCTAACTCAACCAAATACCCTCATCTTATAAAAAAAGAAAAAACACTCAAACAACCACTCACAAAAATAACTAAAAATAAAAAAATAAAATACTATAAACAACCCAAATTAAACAAATGAAATCAGTTCACAGCATTAAATGACCAATGAGAGTTGATATGCTGGTTAAATAAACCAACCAACCAACCAACCAACCAACCAACAAAAATGTTTCACTTAGATTTTGAATAAAACTCAGTTGAATTTAATTCTAAATTGTTATGTATCAATTTTCGAGCTTTTTTGTGAAAAAGAAAAAAAATTTGGAAAAAAGAAAAAAAATTTAGTTTGTATCTCAGTTATTCCATTTACATTCGTAATTGGACTAATATCCTTAGGAAAAGTATGAATTCTCCACATTCCCTCCAGCTATGGATTAAAGAGTGCGTATTGAGTTGATAAAAATATTTGTCAGCATTAATTGTCATCTGCATTAATTGGCCCAAAAAAGTTGATATGCCGTTGTAAAACCAACTACCAAGAAATTATGACCCCCACCCTCAAGCACACATACCATATAAGTTATATTTATGACCATTCTAACTTGAAGGAAAACTATACCAATAGCTGGGCTGGGAAAGAGATCTATTAACTTGAATGTTGTTTTTATTAAGTACTTTATGAGAAATCGTGCTTTTAGAACTTATTGACATTTCTCACTGAATTCTTTCTTTTTTTTTTCCCTTTCATTATTTTTTTTTTTTTAGTTTTCAAATCTAAGTTTCCTTATCGTCTTCATTTTGCTATCCTTTCATCTTCTGTTGAGCGGAAGGTACAAGGCCGATATATCGACCCTTAAGTATAACAGTTTATTGTTAATTTTGCTAACGAGTCGTCATTTTTGCTAGTTATCGTTTTTTTTTAACGACAGGATTCAAAGATATCTCCTCAACCCTGCCTTCATTGGAGTAGTCTCCCTTCTTGTATCCTTTGATTTTTTTAAAAAAACAATACGGGGGAAGTCCGTTTAGCCTAGTGGTTAGACAGTCGACTTCAGAATTGTCCCAGTGGTTCGACTTGCGTTCATAATTGGACTAATACCCTTGGGAAAGGTATGAATCCCCACATTCCCTTCAGTTATGGGTTAATAGCAAACATTGTGTTATAAAAAAAAAACTACGTGTGTAAAAAAAAAAGATTGTTCTCGGCATTAAATGACCTAAAATAAAAAGGTTTAAATCCCGTAAAACACAAACAAATAAAACCAATAATCACCCCACTCTATCCAGTAGTCTCCCTACAACCTTTCCTGCTAAATAAAACTTTCCCTTATACTCCGGCCTCGGTTTCGCTTTACCCTTTTAATAACCACATATTAGGGGCTTTAGTGAAAAACGCGTATTCTCGAGTTCAACAATTTATTAGAGTTGAAACTGCGTTTCTACACACATATTTACTACATTTATGTGTGTTTGTGTGTAAGTGTTGGCTCTAAGCATGTTTCCTCCCTCGTCTCTCTATCTCAGCATGTGTGTGAGAGAATGCTTTACCACAAAGACATGGGATGGGAAGAGGTTTATGCTTCAGCGTTTGTCTGTGTGTCCCCTCTCTCTTATTACTATAAAGTACACACGTAGACAGACTGACATGTGAGCGTTGAAAGGGTCGGGGAGACACATGTTCCAGTCATTTTGCACACCCGCCCCTTCTCATCCTCCGCTGTCTTTAACGTCGTGCTGTGTGTGCGTATTATAGTGGCCCAGATTCCACCAGTCAGGAGTGTCCTCCCTACCTATCTACCCTTGCCCGACTAGGCTGCACTGGCTGAGCTAGACATCGACTGTCCTTGTCAGTGCTCTCAGGGAGAGGACGAACCTGGCGGTGGTGACGACGACAAAAGCAGCAGCAAATAGGGGAGTTGCCTTCTCTCGCGGACCCGACGGGCGGTGCTTATAGTAAAAAGAAAAAAAAGAATAAAAACTAAAAAAGAAAAAATATATTATCGTACGAGAGAAGGAATGGAGAAAGACAGATAGAAAGATTAAAGTAGGAGGGGCCCAATGTTTGACGAGAGATACGGGGTATGTATAGGGGGGAGACTACAGAAAAAAAAAGCAGTTGAGCTTTTTTTTTTTTTTTTTCTAAACTTTTTACTACTTACTACAACTTCTGATCTCGTCTGGAGTTTCGCGTACCACTCTTCCTTTTACAAGTTTCTTTTTTCTTTCTCTCAAAAATTTATTTTTACACAAAATTAGAAATATTACTTTTAAAAAAAAGTCTAGCTTCTAATAGCTTTAAATTATTAAAAGTTTTTTTTAATTTATTTTAGTGGTGGGTATTTTTGTGACTTCGTAATGTCGTAAAGTACTTTAATTTTGATGTCGTAAATTAAAATTCAGTGTAAACATGTCACTAAATTAATAAGTTGCCTTTTTAAGCTAATTAAAATCTATTAAAACCCGTTAAAAAGATAAAGCCTGAATTTTATGTTGATAAAAGCATAATAAAACTTATTTTAAATTGAATATTATCGACGAATTTCAAACTTCAAAAGATTTTTAAAAAAACTACTTGAAGATTTAAAAAATACATTTAAAGTTCATTCCATCCATTCTTAACTAAATAATCAGTTTTAAATTCATTTCCTGATTTTTTTGGTAGATATCCGTAAGCCATTTGACCCTTACCTAATTTTGCCGGTGACACTGAATTTACGAAGTCACAAAACGCTAAAATCTAGATCTTTATTTTTTTTTTTCAAGATATTTGAGCAAACGACAAAAATCTTTTTCCACGTAAGGGAAAAAAAGATTCTAAAATATGCACTGTGGTTGGTTGCAGTGACTGATAATGCATTATTGCGAATGGATGCAATTCACTAACACAAGTGAGTGAATAATGACTACACAAAAACAATAAGTTTCCTATTTACTAACTTGTTTTTGTTTAAAAAAATTCCAAAGATACATTTTTTTATCTTCATTTCTTAAAAAAACATTTTATAAAAATAAAAAAGGATTGTTTTTATGTATTTTTCTTTTTAGGGTTGTTTTTTAGTTGGTGTGAGCATAGAAACCACTTAAGACTTCTAAGGCGGAGTTTTACGTAAAAAATTTTTGTGAACTGGGAACCCCTGTTTTTTTTTGTTTCGAGGGCTAGGGGGTTGCTTAAAATAATTGCTTAAAAGGCTCTGTAATTACACTAACACCCCCAGTGTAGTTTACATACACACACACACCAACCACCAGCCTTTATGGTTGAAAAGTATTTTCGATAAATTAAATTATAGTGGAATTTTTTTTCATTTTTCAACCGTACTTAAAATTGAAGAAGGAATTGTCCCAAAAGTTATTTAATGATTAAATTTCAATTCAATGTTTCTTTATTCCTTAATACCGAAATTAGTATAAAAACGAAAAAGAACTTGTAAGAATGAATTCTTTTAATTTATTTTTTCATAAACAAATTTTCTTTTGGTTTCCATTTGAAATATTTTTTCTTCTCAATATTTTAGAAAACATTCCAAAACGTTTTTTCAAAGCAATTTATGGATAAGTTTATTCGGAATTTTAGACAATTCCTTAGTTGATAGAATCTTCAGGAAGTTTTTCGTTATTTAAATACTGATAAAAATATGCCCCATTGTTTTTACATTGACTTCGCGCGCAAAATGGTAAAAAAATGAGACATTGTGTAAATGGTGTTTTTGGTTGTGGTGTGTGGTGTTTTGTGTACTTTGGTCTGATGTCCCCTTTTTTGCATACGTTGTATATAAAATCTGGCTTCTTACTAATCAAATAAGTGACCAAAATGCCTTAATTACTAAAAGTTAAAAGAACAAAACTATGCCACATACAAGGTGATGATGCGTTTTATGGGAACGAATTGATGAAGCATTTTTGGTGCTAAATTTTAGCTCTTTTCGTCAGTTAGAAAATATTTGCGGACGTGCATGATCGTTAATAGTCTTTATTCACAAAGTTATCAATTCTATTTACCTGGTTGTTGGCACAAGCAAAGAATTGTGGGCAAGTTCTTATGGCTGGGGCTGCCCGGCTGCTGCTCTCTGTACATGCACATGCACACTACTATACTCACTCCTTGTAAATTTAACTAAGCTAGTTTTCTTCCCCTAACCACTTTTAGCATTCAAAATGAAACTTAACTACAAATTTGACCCTTAATCTTCACTGTTACTGAGAAAGAAGTTTATAAAAAGTTAAAAAAAACCAAAAAAACTTTATGATACCCCCCTCCTCTCCGTTTATGTCTTAACCGAATTTTCCCAAACCGGCATCGTTGCCCGGTTGTTTTGGCCTATTGTATCAATAAAGAATTGAATCTGTAAAGTTTTCGGACAAAAGTTCTGTCTTCTTTACAAAAGTTTTAGGCTGATGTTTTGTTGAAAAAAAAGTGGGGGTCGGGTATTCAAGATTCATCCGAAAGAGTGTCGTACGTGAGTGTCTTGTCAAGCCGTCTCAGTCAGCATAAGCTAAAAAAGATATAGTCCAAAAAGATACTTTAAAATTTCTCAAAGTAGTAGCAAAAGCAGCAGTCGCGATTATTTAAGTGAAGAAAAGTTTGTGAACAAATAAATAATAGTTTTGCTTTATTTATTGACCATGTTTGTTGTGTCTTGTGTGCTCCTGCTGTTCCAGACTCCTTCTTACCGCGCGTCTACTGTAGTGACTACTGGGGTCAGGGTCACCCTTTTCTTTTAGGCCCCTCCCCTATTGCCGGCTCTAATAGCGTAAGTGTGTAGTAAATATTGCTGGGTTAAAATCTTCTTAGACTATCTCTCTATTTGTCCCTCTTTTTCTTCTAAGCTAAATGAGAATAAAAAGGCCTTAATTTCTATGCAGTTACATTATCTGCCTCACCGCCACACACCTTCAGTGACTGGCACTGACAAACAAATGGGTCAACCCGGGAGAGCGCCGTTGGTCACATGGTCGTCGTCGCCGTCGTAGTCATTGTAGTAGTTGTAGAGTTAGACAAACTCATTTTTTCTTACGTTATATTTTGTACCGCTCGGTAAGTGCAATCAACACTTCTTTTCCTTTCATCGTACTACTTTTACTATTAAGCACTAACAAAAAAAAGTTGAGAAGAAAAAAACAATATATAAAGGGCCAGTCTTACACATAGAATTAAATGAATAAAACGAAGTTTAAAATAAGCGTTCAACTAGGAAATTTTACAATATCTATTTCTGGTTATGTTGGTTGGGTTGTTGGTTATTTAACTTAAAGTTTACATTTTAAAATAATCTAAATTAAATTAAAGACTTTGACGATTGTGGCTTGTTTTTGTTTTTTGGTTAAAGTTCTTTCCTGGTGCCTGCTGTTTGTTGAGTGAGATCATCCAACTAAAGAAAGCGAAAAGTTGGCTAAAGTTTTAGGCTTAGTTATGTTTATTTTTTTTTTAAACTAAATCTAGTAATGCTATATTTTTGCTTTTACTCTTTGAAACTAAATCAGAAAAAGTCGAGTTAAAAAGTTACAAAAAATTAATTATGGTATTTAATTTTTTTTTTAATTCTAACTTGCTTAGTAAAGATTTGACATATAAGGAGTGGAGAGAGTGTAGTGACACTGACAGATATCAAGTTTTCGTCTTTTTTCCACTAAAGTATGAAGGTTTATTTCTTCTTTTAATTGTTACTTTTGTTGATGTTTGATTGATTTATTAATTGATAAAAAAAACATTTTAAAGCGTCATCAGCTGTTTTGTTGATTTTTTGAGCTCAAAAGTTTGATTAAATAATTAGTTGAAAACTTTTTATTTATTTTAATTCAACGGCGTGTGCTAAAACAAACTTTTTGTTAAAAAACTGTTTTTGTAAATAAAAGACGAGCTTACTCGTAAAACTACAACACAAAGATTTCAAATTTCTTAGTTAAAAATAATAACACCAAATGACTGATGACTCATATTGCAAGTAAAAACTTTCAACATAAATATTATTTTCAGCGAAAAAAAAAGCATTGATTTTTAATTGAACTTTTTGTTTAAGCGAACTAAAAAACTCTTAAAAGTTTCTCATTATTCAGTGTGTTTTTGTGTTAATAATTAGTATTCTCAACAAGAATGAATTAATTATGTTTTTATTTAAAAGTTGACAGACCAGAGCGATGTTTTGTCAAAATACCAGCGAAATAAATGTGTGTTACTGTTCGTGTTAAACAAGGGTGGTGGGTTTTTATGATTTAAAAAAAAAGTTCATTTAAAACTATCTACTTGCGTTAATTTACAAATGTTAAATATTCATTATAATTTTAGAAAAATCGAAAAAAAAAAAAAGATGATTTTTTTAACGTCCATACCCATTTAGTACACAAACAGTACAACAACACACTATGGCCACTTACACATACAAATCGTTGTCAAATAGTATCAAAACATCCCCCCCCCAACGACCAACTAAGTTTCACTGTTGAAGTTAAAAAAGAAAAAAAAATGGAAACATTATTAGCGACCTAAATTTCGTTGATATTTCTTTTTAGATTGTCTTTCTTAACTCTGATAATATAAATAAAAGCATTTTGGGGAGTGGTTTTTCTATTTCATACATTACGAAAGTGCATGAATTATAAAGTTTTAACTGGAAGAATTTTGTGTTTAATAATAAAGTCAGTCAAGATATCAATCTTCTGTCTGGAAATTTAATTAAATTCAGAATGAAATAAAAGTTTTTGGCCGGTTGTCTGTCAGCAGGTCTTCAGACCTATTTGAAAAAGGAAAAAAAATATTGTGTTAAATTTTTTTTTATAAATGTTGGTTTCATTCGAAGAATGATGGTGATGATGGAGTTTTCTATTTTCTGTATAAATGAATTAGTTTTTTTTTTCAAAAATGCCTTTTGATAGAAACACAAAAAAATGGAATTGATTGCACACACCAACCACACCAGTGAGTGCACATGCAGTGCAGCAGCAGCACTGAGGCAGACCACAACACAACCACTACCAGTCACCACCAGCAACAATCAACACCACTGACTGCCACTGGCAGTGCAACAGCCAGCAGTGGCACTGTTTGCTTCTCTTATGCAATAACTGCATCCGTCCATCCATTTCATTATGGCACAAGTGTGTGTGAGTGTGCACGCACCGCAGCGCACCACCGCACCCACCACCAGTGCCACCACTGAACATCTATATGACCTACCTTTACACGGTTAAGTACCATTATACTCATCCACCGGTAGTTTTATGGTGTGTCGGTTAGGTGTAGTGTTGGTGGGGGTGTTGGCTGGTCACTGGTGGTACTGGTGTGGAGTGGGAATGCCATCTATTTTTGGGAGTGTCCTTTCAGGTCAGATTGTTTCCAAAACTTGCACCAAACTTTAAAGTTTTGAAGATCTTTTTTATACTGTTTTTTTCTTTTAGTAAACCTCAGATTTATTTTGTCAAATAAAATCCTCTTATGTATTGTCACCAGACAAAAAAGTTCTAGCGCTCTCTCCCGGGCTCCCGCTCAGTTTGGGAAACTCCAGTTGAGTTGACATAGAGTGTGTAGAAAGAGAGAGTAACATATTTGCGGTCGTAAGATTTGCGCAACCCCTTCCTGATCAAGTGTTCCAAATTCCCAAAACGCCCTAAAAACATTTATTTTCATGAAACTAAAATCAAGGATCTAATTATGTTCAACTAAACATTTACTTTCATTAGACATAAAACTGTTTTTTAAAAATCCGTTTTAAAAACAAAAAACACAAAACTTAAAACCCACGTACAACCTTACAAACTATTTTGCTTAAAATTTCAGATTTTTTTGTTAACTTTTTATTATCATTTTTAATCTATTTTCGGTGTACGGTCTTCATCACTACTCATCTCATCTCCTGACTACTCATCACGGTCTATTCATCACTAGACTTCTCATCACGTGGTTTTTTCATCACATCGACAACTCATCCACTCCGAGCCTTTTCATCACTTCGACTTCTCATCACTCGACATTTCATCACAACAATTAATCTTTAATTTTAATTAATTTTAAAAGAATAATCACGTGTTTAAGTTAAAGAAAATGTTTAAAATTATTTTCCCTTTTTAAAAAAAATTGTTTCCTTTTTTAATTTTTAAAAAAAAATTATGTTCTTGTTGAAATAAAAAAAATATTTTATATTGTTTATTTTTGAAAAAGAATTTTTGCTTATTTAAAACTGTTAACTTCTCATATAGAGCGATATTGTTTTCATAATATAATTACGGTGATGAGAGAAAACGTGCCGTTTATATGAACTGTATAACTTTTAACTTTTATTTTATCAACATAATTTAAAGTTACTTTGATAAAGTTCTGCTATTGTGTCGTTTAAAAATGAAATAATTATTTTTTAAGTTCGGTAATGTTTGTTTATATCAAGTCAAAATAGAATTAAACTATTTGGAGAAGTTTGTTTAGATTTTTAATTAAAAAATAGAAAATAGATTAATTTAGATAAATGTTTTTTTATTGTTTATTTGTTAAAAAGTTTGAAAAAATGGCTGATATTCACTTTTTTACACTTTACTTTACACTTTATAGATTTTAATAATCTCTCGGAAAAATAACCCCAAAATTGTGAAAGGGGCTCAAAATTTAACGTAATAAAAATAATTACTTAAATAACGTTATAACATGAATAAATGTAATTTTTTTGATGAGAAGTCGGTATACCCTATTTTCAACCCCTCAAAATGTCCTGGCATGTGTCGCCCGGGGCCGGTTACCACCATCCGCCCAAAACCCTTCACTACCTACCTCACCCCACTGACTGGACCTCCCACTAGTTGGGAATTTTATTAATGAAAAAAAGATTGATTTTGGTCTATATTTTTCTTTCTTTATTTTGTTGTTTACGGATGATGATCATCCTCCTCCTCCATAATATTAATATTCAAAGAAATTTTTAATAATAAAACGATTTGACCAATTTTTTCGCTTTTTCTTATTTATGTTCAACTTTAATCTCCCCAAATTCCTCGGAAAAATAGCTATAATGAACTGAAGAAATGCAAGAAAAAAGAAAGAAAAAAGAATTAGAACGGATGATGATGACCGACCGACCGACACCGCATATGCACGCGCGATGTTGCACTATGCAGTCGGTCGTCACCCCACGCAACCATTTATTATCAGTGTGCCAAAATTTGAAGGGCGTCTAAAAAAAGATAAAAAAATTGTAATTCAAGCCTCAAGACTGTTTTTTGAAGTGCAATTGAATTATTGTCCCGTAAAAGCCCTAATAATAATTAGCCCTAAAAAATGAAACGGGAGTCATAGACAAACAATACTAAAGTTTCAAGTTTCATTATCTAAAAAATAATAATAATTTCAGTTATTTATTTACTTTTTTTGTAAACTTTGCAAAATAAATTTTAATTTACAATTAAATTTTAATTTTCCGTTTTGAAATATAAACTGTAAATTAAATTATTGGGCCATTAATCTTGTGTAGTTGTTTTTTCCTGACTTGCAAAATTAGCAACTCTCAATAATCACTGATTATCAATCAGTTCCATTCTTTTAGAGGTCGTCCCGGTCCTTAATTATGACACACTGAATTTGATTATCACTTTTTTTCTTTGAAAAAATAAAAATAAGTGCAAAAAAGTGAGTTTAGGCTGCTTGCTCACCAATGAAAAAAAAATTGTAAGTTTTTTCACAATTTAATCCTTTGAAAGGATCTAGTGAGTGGTGGTATGCCGTAGCCGTACTGCCGTGCCGTGGTGAAGGCGAAAGAAGACGCACCGATATTTCAGCCTTCACTTCCTAATGAAGAAATGAAGAAGAGGCGCTGAATAGAACATAATCAATTGCTATGACTATGAATACCCAATTCGATGATAAAACACCATCTGAAAGAATTAACTAAAATAAAATAATTGAGGAAGATATTTCAAATGATGCTTCTTGGTGGAGAGAGAGAGAGAGGCAAGAAGAGCGAAGAAGCCGTTTCATCGACGGAAGAATTTCACTGGATTATTGTTAAGAACACCTGTCCATTATGTTGGCTGCTTATTAGCAAAAGTGGGGTAGTATTGGTAAAAGACGGGCTTTGGAATACGCGAGTTCAAATCCCAGACAAATCCATTACATTCACCTTTAGCTGCCTCGGGCAGATGGGGCTCGGTAACTCGAGAGAGGGGGCTCTCGTCTAAGTGAGAAGGGCAAGCAACAACACTGAATTTAAAAAAAGGCCCAGGTAGAACACATAAACAAGGCCTTGTGCCTAACTTTGGTTGATGCTCGCTCCTCCGACAAAGTAAATGTTATATGGCTAGATATTTATTATAAAGGATCACAAAGAATAATGTAAGTGGATCCACTGGATATTTTAGTAATTTTTTTTCTTAGTTTTGGGGTTTGAAGTTGGGGGTAGATTTGCGATATGGAAACGAGTAAAACAGTTTTTTTTTGTAAAACACAGCGAAATTATCTACAAGGAAAATTTACAAAAAAAAAAAAAGAGTTAACATTAACAATAACAGAATTTTTCATTTTAGGTATTATTATTTTTTATCCTTTTCTTTTCATTTTTTTTTCACTCTACACCACAAAATATTCCTGGAAACTTTTACCCTTTTTTTTATTCAATTTTTATTTATTTATTCATTTCTGTACCAAACCCAAATTATGGTGATTAAAATCTTTTTAAACAACTGTTACTAAAACTTGAAAATAATCTGAATTGAATAATCAGTTCGTAGTTGGTGTGACTTTTTGTGTACTACTACTGACTGCTAGTGTCACTGTAATGTTGTGGGTTTAAAATATGTTGGTAGTTCTCACTACGAACTCCTTCTTTATGATAATGATAAAGGAGACAAAAAACTTTTTTCTCCTATTTATTCATGCATGGTGTAGGGAGTATGTTTGTTGTCTAACCAGGCCGGGCCCGTCATTGCAACCCACCCTTCACATACACTCATCTCTTCCTATTAACAATGACATCATCGTCATTGTCACACTCACAGTCACAACAAAACTTCTCTCGCCAAAACTAAAGTTAAAAAGAAAAAAAATTACGCTCACGCCTCAATTCAGTGGGCAGTGTCAGTGTACTTGCTGGTGCGACTTCTCTGTTATAAAATGTGGGGCTTGTTTGTTGTATAATTCACTTGGAATGAGTGATGGTAAAAAATCGCTTTGTTTTGTCAAACTTTTTTAAAAATCAAACTTAATTACCTATAAAAAAAATCCCTATAATCATTCACCTTTTTCTTTGTCGGTTTCAATAGTTTGTTGCTTGCTTTTTTTTTAGCTGAATATTTTAAAACTTAATCTTATGAAAAGAAAAACTGATGATAATTTAAGGAAACAAGTTGATAATCAAAATCTTCACTTCAATAAAATTCGGAATTTAATTTAATTCTTTTTATTTACTTATTGTTTTTTTTTTAACCTTAACGTAAAACCAGAGAGCACTGAACATATACTTCCTGTATGGGATGAGAGAGTGTAGAAAAAAAAAAAGCTTTAATATCCCTGATTGAAATCCGAAATTTGAATGTTTTAATTTTTCCTCTTTTGTGTTTTGAAGTGTAAAATTCCTAATTATTTTATTTCAGTTTAGCATAAAAAAATGTATAATTTTGTGAAAACACTAAAAATAGGCATACTTTCAAATATTTGAAAATCTGTTTCAAATTTTATTTT
Source organism: Idiosepius hallami (assembly GCA_034780655.1). Taxonomy (NCBI): domain Eukaryota; kingdom Metazoa; phylum Mollusca; class Cephalopoda; family Idiosepiidae; genus Idiosepius; species Idiosepius hallami. The sequence continues at coordinate 13,022 of JAUZSX010056032.1, forward strand.
TGAATAATAAAACTTTCCATGCAAAATTAAATAGAGAATTATTTCAAGAATCAATACTATATATAAAAAAAATAAACTTTTATTTTAATATCATGACCGGAAAAAAAATTTCATTGAATTGTTTCTGCCATGATGTCATTTATGTGCGATATTTTTAACTATGGTGGCCAAAAGGATTACGAACAGTTATCTCTCTTTACCTCTTCAGGTATAATAAAATTTAGGAATTTGTGGAAATAGTTATCACGTCTAGGCCACCATACTTGTAAAGTCCTTATATTCCAAGAAATAAAGGATTTTATTTTTTTTTAAATCTTGTTGGTCACTAGTTGTAATTAACTGAAAATAATGAATATCGCAAATTAATTTTTTTTGAAGTTTAAATTCAACAGAATGCATTAAAGTTGGAGAGATCTTTCATAGTTTAAACAATTTCTTTTTTTCATTTAATTTTGATTCTATTTTGTTTTTGTTTTTAGATCCTGTTTTTAAAACTGGTTTTACCAACTTTTCACAATCAATTATTTACAAAATGAAGTAAGTTACATTATTATCTTTTTTTCCATTCTAAAAACAAAATACATGTTTTTTTTTTTTATGGAAAAGTTAAGTTTCTCAAAATAAATAATTTTCTTTTTCATAACTAATGATTTTAATCACCTTTTCTAACTTTGTTAAAACCAGGTCTTTTTATCACTAACTGGTTCATTATACAAAAGTCTAGTCATTCATTACAATAATGCAAATGCATCGTTTGAAATGACATGCAATTTGAAAATTCTTGTCAATTTTATTCAAGAAAAATTTATGATATTATAAAATTTCCAAATCTGTTTAATGTTGGAATGTTCATTGTTGCATAGTCTATGCCACATGAGGGACATTTAAACTGAACAACTTGGTTGGACCATTCATAATGTGAGATTTTAAGAGTTTTTGAAGTTATGGTGTCATTAAACCATTAATTTGTAATCAAGCGAGTTCGAACCCCAGACATTCCATTCACATTCACATTCACATCTGGACTAATACCCTTGGGAAAGGGATGAATCCCCAAATTCTCTCCAGCTCTGGATTAATTAGTATATGTATTGCATTATTAAAAAAAATATATCTTGGGACAAAACGCGCATCAAAAAGTTATGGTTCTTGACATTGATCAGAAAAGGTTGATATGCCATAAATCAAACTAGAGATAAATAGAACCGAATGCTATTCTTAAATTTTCTGTGTCATATTTGGTTAGATTTCTTCAAAAATAAAAATGAATCTTTATTGTTTAATAATTAAAACAGACACATCTTTTTCTTTTGATCAATGGCTTTTGAAATTATAAGTACGAGATGGATCTATAAAAAAGATTTTCATAGAAGTAGAATTCTTTTGCATCCCTAATATTTTAATTGGTTTGTCTAAATAACTGGAAATGAATCCCTAAGTCTTAATTGTGGAATAATTAATGCTTTTTACATTTTTAATTTCTCACACTTAACTTCGGTGAAGTAACGGGAACCGGTGTCTCTAACTTGACTGTACAAAATATGAATGATGAATGAGCCTATTTTATTTGTTCAACCCTAAGTGTAAGTGACAGAATGAAAAATCTGCATCCTTCTACGAGACAAGTAACAACAGCCAGTGTCACAACATTGTTCGGAGGAGGGGATGTATTAAACAAAGGCATGTCAAGGTGTACTTTCTTTCTGGTAGTTGTTTTTTTTTTGTGTGTGTGTGGGAGCAGATGAGGAAAGAACAGTGTTGATGAGAGCTCAACTAGTGCTCTCTTAGATTGAGAGGGAAATGGTGGATTGGATGGAATTACTAAAATAAAGAGAAAGATGGAAAAAGGAAGGTCCTTGATTTCTTTTTCTTTTTTTTCTTAGAGAAATAACCATAGGATTTTAAAAAAAATAAAAAGGTAGTGTTTTAGCAATAATCAAGAAAGCAAGAAAGAAATTTTAAATAAACTTGATGAAAAGTAAGACAATGAAAGATGTTCATGACAAGGTTGTTGTGTTATTTTTCTTTGTTTTATGAGAAAGAAACACTGGGAAATATGCAAATTACGAGTTCAGTCTGTTTTTTTTTTTTGTTGGTTTGTTATTTTTTTTTATTCTTTCTTTGAAATTAATCTTTCTTTTTTGATACCACCAAATATCTGCCCACTTTCTTTCTCTTTCCTTCTCTCTCTCTCTCTCTCTCTCTCTCTCTCTCTCTCTCTCTCTCTCTTTCATGTCAACAAATCTTTTCTTTATTACTAGGCCAGGGACTTTAAAAAAAAAAGGCACCCTGTAAAAGGGAGGCAACCTGTCTCCTCTTCCACCCCTTTCTAATTCAAAAACAGTGGCAGTTATAGCACAATTGTCAACAAGGGCTGCTATCAGCACTTAGAAAAAAAAAAACCAGTCGCATTAAATACAGATGCTCCTCACTTATGTTTGTAGAGAAAGCCATTTGGTGGTTAGAAAAATTTTAAATTTCACACTGAGACTAGTTGAGGTACATGACATTGGCTGGGTGTCTGTGCCATGTGGCCCACCTGTTGCAGGCTCCTTCTTCATCCAAATAAAATTCACATCATATTTATGATACTTAGAATTACTTTAATGCACTTTCAGAATATTATTAAGAAAGAGTTTTTAATGAAGGAAGATTGTGCATTCCCTAAGCGGCTCTATAATCAAAATATACTTATAAAAATATTCCTATAGAATATAATTTCAGTATATATATGGTTGTATCTTGTAAAGCCTGATAAAGACTATTGTGAAAAGCATTTCTGACAATATGATTTTTACCAATGTTTGATAGAAAGAAACTTATTCAATTCCAAGTTGATTTTTGGAATTCTCTACAATAGCTGCAGCCTCAACAGGGCTCTGTGTTGCAAGTGAAAAACTCACATTTGCCAGTCATTTTTTTTTCTAGTTGCAACTAAAAATAATAAGACACTTATGTTTTAGCGATAATTTTGCAAATTCTGTAAAAAATCTTCCAAATTCTGAGTCTCTTTTCAATTTTTTTCAATTAACCGAGCAAAAGTTAAATTGTTTAAATAATCAAAAGTTTAACAGAAAATAGAAATAAAACAATGTTTTTGTTTTTTTATTCACAATCTTCCATGAATGAAAAATGTCTCTACAACCTTTTTTTTTAATTAAACAAAGATTAAACAAAGAAAAGTTTAATAGAATAGAAAATAGAACAATTTAGAAGAAAAACTCGTTCAAAGTGAAATGAATTATACTTTTAAACAATAACTATGTTTTGAATTATTGGTTTATTTATAACATTATAGGGAAATAACATTTCATTTGTTTGGCTAGTAATTTTTCTATTTGGCTAGTAAATAAAAATATTTAGTTGTCAAAGGTCAACTAAGGGTAAATTTGTTCATGTGGCCAAAAACTTAACACAGATTTGAAATGAACAGATATTGTCATTGCAATATCCAAAAGGGTTGATATGCCACTTAACCTACTAAAAGAGCAAGTCATGGTTATATCGCCATCATTTGTACACATTACTTTAATACAAAAAGCACATTGACTTTGCCCAGGATTAATTTTGGAGGACATATTGACTTAGAATTTTATTGTTAGTCTTAGAAGTTCTGCTATGATGACTGTTCTGGTTATCTTGTATTCCTGGAATTGCCATATTCTTATGGATTGACCAAAAAAAACCCTTTTTTTCTGGAAGCTCTCAGCCATTCCACTTGTCGACTTCTCCGTTCTTACTTTCTTCTCTTTTGCAATCATTTTTAATCTTTTTTGATCAACCTAAACCTTCTTCACCAATTAGGGAAATTTCTTTGCACAGTGGATAGGCAGTTGGAATTTGGAATCGTAATATGCAAGTTCGAATCCCAGTCAATTTGTTTACGTTCAGATTTGGACTTATACCCTTGGGAAAGGTATGAATTGCCACATTCCCACCAGCCATGAATTAAATAATTGTGATACTCAAAAAATTTTGTGTGGACAAACGTTCATCCAAAAGGATTGTTCTCAGCATTAAATGACCAAAAGGGTCGATATGCCATAAAATAAAACAAACCTCCTCCTCCTCCTCCACAAATTCCTAGCCCTTACAACAACACCACCATCTCCTTGTTCCCCTCCTTCTTGCACCCCCTCCCTTCCTCCTTTTCTTTTCATTATTGTCCCACGCAGATTACTATCTCTTTCTACTACATTCTCTCAGTGATCTCATTGAACAATAAGCCTGTAACTTTCATCTGGGAAAATTCAGAATATGAAGACAAATGAAAGACAATCAAATCGGTTGGATTTCTTTTTCTTCAGAAAAAAAGAAGAAAAAAAACATGATTTAAACCTTTTTTTTCTTTTTTTTTTAAAATGAAGCTAATGTTATGGCACTGACTATTGTCCTTATCATTATTATTATATTAGTGATTCTAGACACAACTCTGCCATCTCACCATCCTTTGTTCTTTCAAAGGAAGGGAGCTTGGCGCAGTGACAGTTGAACTTTGAAAACGTAAAAAGCGAGTTCAAATCCAAGTCATTCTGTTAACATTCACATTTGGACTAATTCTCTCAAGCTATGGCTTAAATAGTGCATATTATGTTTAATCGTGTTATTACTAATTTGTGTAAAAAAAGAAAAACGAATTATCAAAAAAATAATTGTTCTACGCATTAAATGACCATATAAGGTTGATATGTCATGAACAAACAAAGAGAACCAATTTTCAGAAGGTGGGAGTTCCCATGGGGAAGTCTTATAGTAATTGGATTTTAAAATTATGTGATCTGAAATCCCAATTGCTCTCTTACCAATAACCTTGGGAAAGGTATGAATCCCCACATTCCTTCCTTTCCATTCCTTAACTATGGGTTAGGAGTGTCACTCCTGTTTTACTTAACAACTTGATAAGAAAAAGGTGTTTAATCAAAATCTTCCTCAACATTAATTGATTTAAAAAAGAAATTCAAACAAAAGCAATAGTTTTTTTTCTGATTTCTTTTGTTGTCAACTTAATGTCTAAAATTGTTTTTGTAAAAGATCTTTAACACATTATTTGAATAATACAGTCATTAAAGGCTGTATGTTAAGTTTAAATTCATTTTGGTTTGACTTTCAAACCAATAATTGTGGGGAAAAATTTGGCTCTTCTAAGGCTTTTAGGGCTAAATACTAAGAGGGCCTGTTTCATGCTTGATTAGTTATACTAAGATGGCCTGTCTCATGCTTGATTAGTTAAATATTAATATTAAGGATTATTCTAAAAATCCTAAGGAATAGAGTAGTCGACAGTGTTTAAATAGCAACAAACTTATTAGGGAAAATCCAATGCCCTGTGAAATCTGAAGCAGATTAGTAAGAGAATATTTGTAAGAAGGAGTGGAAAAAGAACTACAATTTGAACAAGAAGCAATTGGATGGATTTAGAATAAATAAATAAAAGTTCTTTAGGATTTATTTACCTATTTGATCCAAGTTTACGTATAAGAAGATAATGATTAAATTTCTTTCCTTGTTATCAAATTAGATTCTCAAGTTTAAAAAAATATCTTATGGCTTCTTTCCACCAACCAGATGTTCAGCTTTTTCAGGGGAAAAAAAACTTTATTTTTTAATTATTTTTTTTTTTCTTCAATTTAAGATTAAGCACTCTACACACTATATGGCCTTTAAAAACATTTTTACCTTCTCTCATATTTCAATTTTTTTTTGGTAAATAAATAGAGTATTTGTTCTATTTTTTATTTTATTAAACCTTTTATTGTTTAAATAATTTCACTTTGCTCGTTTAATTAAAAAAAAATAATGGTTGAAAAGGCATTTTTACTCAATATTTTAAAATATGATTTTTTTTCACTTTTTATTTTTAGTCACCACTTAGAAAAATTATTTGCAAATGCCATGTTTTTCTCACAATGCAAAGCCTTGAAACAGAAATACAAAAGTTTTATTTGATGTTGCAAAAAGAATTTGATTGTTTCTTTGTAATGAAATAAGCTTTTTGGTTGATGGTTAAAATTTTAAGACTTCATTCTAAATGGGTTTTTTACATATGGTGATTTTATGTAAAGCCTTTTCTATTTTTTATGCTACAATTATTTGATTATGATGTGAGTTTTTATTGTTTTTACTTTTTGGTTTCACTTCTGCAATATAATCATATCTCTTTCTTTCTTGAATAATAAATTGCTAATAGATCTGGATTTGCTACTTGTGGCTTTCAGAAACATTATTTACTTTCCATGAGTGCCTAAAGCATTTTTAAATTGGTAAAAACCACAACTCTCCTCAATCATATTTAATTGCTCTTTTTTTAAACATTGAGCACTTCATGACAAAATTTTATTGAAGCTTTACCACAAGGGAAATACGTTTGTAGGATTTTATCAAAACTTTCAGATTTGATCCACTTAGTTGTGAACTTTGATGACATGACCCCTATCAAGGTAAACCTACCTCCCTCTGTTCATGATAAACCAGAATAGTCTTTTGACACTTTTCAGGCATTATCACTGTAATGGCAGCTCTAATCCATTATTTCCATATTCTGTGATGGCTGATGATGGTCGTGTCATCTTAGTCATCATTAACACCTGCAGGAAATTCATCATTTAGATCCTATAGCTGTATCTAATCAATGGTAAAGTTTAAATGGAATCAATTGAGAGGAAAGAAAAAAATAATTGAAGTTTTGAATCTGGTATGTTTGCTATGACACCATGGATATATATATATATATATATATATATTTAGTTTCTTAAGCACCGACTCAATTTATGCATGGAAACATTTATAG
>JAUZSX010056139.1:0-19808 GCA_034780655.1 Idiosepius hallami
GTAATGTTTTTGACGACCATAATTTAAAATATCTTACGTAATTGTAAAATAAATTCAAACGGATTTTGGTGGTCATCAGTGATAATAACTGTCTTCATTGCAGAATTCGACGTTTTCATTCATCAGATCAGCTCTTGCAGCTACACCCGACCTCCTGTTATCGTGTACCACAGGTCGTCACAGTGTATAGAATTGTACAACGAATCTAGGCAGAATTGATATTAATTAGATAGGATTCACACAGTGGGGGGGATCCTTTGAAACATATCGATTTAGTAGCCATCAAGGCTTCAGTAGAAATTCTCTTAATGGCTTTAGCTAATCCCTATTTTCCTAAAAGCTTTGGATAATGACTGACCACGGTATCCTACTTCCACCGAGTCATATGCGGTCTTCCAGGCATTCTGCTGACACTTTTGTTTTTTGTTTTCCCATCTGCGTATTGATTTTTCAAAGCATTCTCTTACATAAAAAGTTTTGTTATTTTAAAATAAAATTTTAATTTTACTTTCAAAGATTTAAAAATATGCTTAGTTTAGTGTTTTCATAAAACTATATACACATAAATATACAATGCCGTGCTTAGCCACAGAGCGGCCCAGACGAAAAATATGCCTTGCGGCCCCTTTACCCTAAAAATGTAACTTGTACACCCACAACATTCTATAGGCTTTAATCAAACTCTATATATACATAAGTACATATAACACTATATACCAATATATAAATATATATATATATATATATATATATATATATATAGAGAGAGAGAGAGAGAGAGACAGAGAGAGAGAGACAGAGTGGATTGATAGATGTATATTTCAACATATAAGTGCAATAATGATTTTCTAATTAATCCTAAAAATTATTTTGTGAATGTTTTAATAAAAAAGGTCCAGGAAACCAATGAGCTTTGCGGCCCATAGGAAGCTAGTAGACCCCCCCCCACCGCAGTTGCGGAGTCTGCAAGGGCCCTATGCACGGCCCTGTAAATACATATTCATGGTAACGTGAAAGATAATTATTATTAATCACGTATTCACTGAATTTCACACTTGAAAACGCACAGGATGAAAAATTAAACACGTTCAAATCCTGGATTTCAATCAGCAATATCAAAGGCTGATCCGTTGTTTTATTTTTTGTTTGTTTTTGATTTTCCACACTTTTATCCTTCCATACAGAAAGGATGTTCTCAGCGCTGTAGTTTTATATTATGGGGTCGTACCAGGCATAAATAAGGAAGATGGGGTTCTTAGCCAATATAAATATGCATTGATCAGAAAAAATGCACCATTATATAGTACATTCTTCATTTAATAATCGGTGAAAATTTCATATTGATTAGATAGTTAACTGATTTGGTAGATTTTTTGAAAGAGAATCTCCGTTAAAAAACGTTAAAAGAAAACGCAATTTTGTTGGTAGCTAGAAAGCGCATTGGAAACTAAAAACAATTGTATCAAAAATTCCCTTGCTAACAAAAAAAAACAAAAAATTATGCACGATAATACAATAAATTAATCGTGTGGCAGTTACAGTAACTCAGAAGGACTATATAGAAGATGATTAGCTAATTTTTTTAAAAAATAGGGTTTTAACATGAAAGCGTACTTAAAAGAGGGTAGAATGAAGAGGGTACATCTACTCGGTCGAGCACAAACCCAAGTTAGGGACAAAATAAGTTTTACGGGCTCATTATATCCCTTGACATTTGTAATCAGTGTTGTCCTTTACTTAAATGAGTTACTCTCATTGAATTGACAGTTTCATCCACCCGGGTTTTTGGAATCCTTATCTTTATATCTTGATGAATAACGTTCTCAAATTAACGAATCTCATCTGCCTGAGACAAGCGAAAGCGAATGCAATGAGATTTGAACTCGTGTAATACAATTTCAGAGTTAAAGCATTGGGTATTGAAAGGTGGAACAGTGGTAAAAATTTGGACTCTAGAATCTTATAACATGTGTTCAAATCCCAGTCGAAACCATAACATTCACCTTTAGCTGCCTTGAACAGATTGGGCTCATCTAGGTGAAGGGAAACACTGATTACAATAACTCAAGGATATACTGAGCGCGTAAAAATGGCCTTGTGCCTAATTCAAGTTGGTGTGCAACCAAGTAGATATATCCAGTGTCCAAGCCTTTACCCCTGTTCCATTCTCGCTATGAAAGAGAAAAAAAAATCTTGTAAATACAAAAAAAAAACATATATAAAAAAAGTTCTTTCTTATAAGGCTTTCTCTGTTAGGATCTCAGACTCGTTGAATCCGCTTTTCAACTATTTTTATATATATTCCACCCTAACATAAAAAACATACACTCAAATAAACAACCACTCACAAAAAATAACTAAAAATAAAAAAAAACTACAAGGCTATGAACAATCCAAATTACACAAATAAAATCAGTTCACAGCATTAAATGACCTAATGAGAGTCGATATGATGGTTAAATTAACCAACTAATCAACCAATCAACTGAATCAGCTGCCTCGTGAAGTGGTGAGGGTGTCCTCGCAGAACCTCTTCAGAACGTGGTTGGAACGTTGCAGGCCAGCTACCTCCCCGAATGTATAAGCTTCCCTCTCTCCCTCGGCTATCCCCCCCTTCGCACATTTGACTTCTTTATCCCTCTTTCGCGCCACTCTTCCCTCCACCCCATCAATCTACACTGGCAATGAATCAGAAATGTTTTATCATTTTGCCAAGTAAAATTGAATTGAATTAAAGTATAAAAAGGAACGTCAAATCAACCCTTGAACAAGACCAGTCAATACTTCTAGCAATATTAATAAAGCTTTTAGCTTAGAACTTTAGTTTTCCACTTACCAGAGTGAATCCCGATTCTTAGTTTCAGCATTTCGTCTGGTCGGTGTCGGATCTTGAAGTTCTTAATGGCGCCTAACAAATGTAGAGACATTGAGGCGATTTCCCCGGCGTGCATTATGCCGTTTCTCTCGGGCAGTCCACTCACCACCATGTAGGCATCTCCGATGGTCTCCACTTTGTAAACGGCATAGTGGCCAATAATGCTGTCAAAGCATGTATACAAGTCGTTCAGAAGATCAACAACCTATTAAAATATTTGAAATAAATGAATAAATTAAAAAGAAAAAAGAAAGACAAAACAAAAACGGAAATAGAAACAAAAAAAAAATAAATAAAAGAATCAAAATAAAAGATCTTTTTTAACGCAAAATAATACGGGGACTTCTCACTTTACGCGTGTTCACTTTTCGGATTTAAGCGAGGTAAAAAACAACAAGAAATTCGTCACATTAAGGGTTTAGTTCGAATTTACTTGTTGTTTTTTAATTTTGATATTATTTAAATTCCCATTCTGCAAAAAAATCACTTTACGTGAGCCCTTTAGGAACGTAACCCTCGCGTAAAGTGAGAATCCCCTGTACATACTAGCTAGACCCATAAACATTTCAAAGATATATACAGATATATAACTAACCCTAACACTAATCCTAATTCTATACGGATACATCATCAACCATTACATCCAGTAGTGCATTGGGCAGCAAATTTATTTTTTTGCTATTTCCGTAGCATACTTATTTTTCTGAGAAAGAGTCGTTAGCCCTATGCTCAACCTCCAAACTGGAGGACATACGGAAGACATAACTAACCCTAAATATAAAACTAATCGATGTCCTTGAGATTCAAGTTGGTATGTCTAAATAACTTAAAATAAATCTAAAAATGTGTCTGACTAATTTATGTCCTAGACATTTAGATTAGTTTGTTTAAATAAAATAGAATAAATGGGTTTTAATTATTATCAACTGATTAGATACTGAAATCTAAGCTAATTTAGTGCCGAAATTTGATGAATTACCATTTAGCTTTTTATTTATTGTGACAATATTTACCGCCTTTAATAATGACTTTATTAAAGATTCTGTGGTTGTTATTAAAGTCTCACAAATGTACAAACTCTGCAGCTGGGAAAATAGTACGCCATTCAAGGGAGTATTGGCATTGGTTTGCTTCTTTTCTTTCTTCTTTCATCCTAAGTGTAGGTGTGGCAGTTGACGTGGCCCAGTGGACAGACAACCGGACTTCGGAACCGTATTACACGAGTTCGAATCCAAGTTGTTCCGTCTACGTTAACATGTCGACTAATACTCTTGGGAAAGGTAGAAAGCTCTATCTTCCCTCAAGCTATGGGTTAAATAGTGCAAGACCTCAACGGCGGGTGTGGTGTATGATCTTCACAATGACACACCGGCACTGAAGATGGCTGAAGGCTACAACAGAGGATGGCCTCCAGTCGTCGTAGTTCTGTCTCAATGCCATTGGAACCAGGTCCTCCTCTGCCAAGAGGCCGTGTGGTGACTGCAGGTGCATCAGTCTTCCCACGTTAAAAGACATCACGCACAGGCGTCCTCCCGAAGACGAGGATAGTCATACTCAACTACGAGTGACCACCAATGAATGAATGAAGTGTAGATAACAGAATATAAAGCTAGAGTTTTAGAACAATCACCGTACTTGTAAACTAAAGCTAGCTTTACCTGCATTGGGTTACTGGCAGCAGATAGTGAAGTGAATCCTACAATATCGCTGAAATATATTGTGACACTATCATAATGTTCGGGGACAACTTGGTATCCGGTTTTTAGAGTTTCAGCAACTGATCTAAAAAAAAAAAAAAAGAAAAATATATATAAATTGAAGAAATTAAAAATGAATTCCAATGATGTCTGATAAGAATAATCTAGGGAAAAAATTCAAATTATTTGCACTGACCGCTTTCTCTAAAACCGTTACACCCAGTAGCGCGTTGGGCAGCAATTTTTTTTTTTTTTGCTGTTTCTGTAACATACTTGTTCTACGAAAATAAGTCGTGAGCCCTTTGCTCAACCCCAAACCAGGAGGACACTGACCGCTTTAGACGCACTTTTATATTTTCTATATCATTCAATTGTATTTTTTAAACAATAGCATCTACGGTCCATCGTAAACACCTTGTGGATACAGTGAAATAAATGCAGTGAGATATGCACTGACCAAGGTGTAACCGAAACATTATAGCCTCGGCATCACACGTGTCTATGTTTTTTGTTTTGTCATTAATTATTTATGCCAATATAACGTAACAATCGGGTCGTGAGTGTAGAGCATTGGTAAAATCTTGGACTCTGGAATTGTAGTACGCGATTTCAAATCCTAGTTATAACGACTACATACATTTAGCTGCCTCGGGCAGACGGGGCTCGTTAACTCGGGAGAGCATCTCATCTAGGTGAAGGGCAACACTGGATGCAAAAACCCTAGGCATATAGAGCCCGTAAAAATGGCCTTGTGTCTATCTTGTGTTGGGGCTCTACCATGTAAATATATCTTTATGTAAAAAAAACACAAAAAAAACACTTGGCCCTTTAAACAATAAAAAAGACGTCATAAACAAAGACTTATTTTCGTAATTCATCTTGTTGCCAGCCTCTTTTTTACTCACTTGGGTAACATTCTTTGTAAGAGGTTTTCACTTCGTCTTTTTTCATCTTCGAGCTGAATTGTTCGTTGCTTTACAATCACTTCCAAATGTTCCGCATGTTTTTCCATTAGTCCCATAAGGTGTTCGTAGATTTTCGGCTTCCTGTTAAACAACCACAAATAGATAATATAGATACCTGGTGAGCAGCACCAACCAAGTTTGGCACAAGGCCATTTTTGTAAGGTGAATGCAATGGTTTTGACCGGGATTTGAACTCGTGTACTACGATTCCAGAGCCCGAGCCTTTACCAATGCTCCACCTTCGCTGTCATAAATAGATAAAATAAAATAATAAATTAATTACTACATTCTTATAGGTATTGTTGCCACAGGAAGATGATTTAGTCATCCTCAGACAGGATATTTTAGGCTCTAATTTAAGAATCCGCTGTCATTGCCCCTGCCAGCCCTTTATTCCCATACCTGCAGATGGTTAACGGTCCGGGGTCAGGCGAAAGTAGGCTTTTGTTCCGAGTGAACCTTCTTCTAGATAGGTTGCCTACCACGACTGAGAGAGTTCCACCCACATATAGCTGTAAGGAAATAAGGATTCATATCTTTCCCTAGGATATTAGTCTAATTGTGAACGTGACAGAACGACCTGGATTTGAACCCGTGCACTGCGAATAGAATAGTTAGTTCAATTTTAATCCACAAATTGAATGCTGAAATTTTTGCTAGGGTTGTTCCAAAACCTATTAAAAAGTGCTTCATTATGTTTTTTTTTTTTTTAATTTTTAAAATTTCTATTTTAATCACCCATTAAAAATAAAATCAACTCTAGATTAAAAAAAAAAGAGAATAGATAAAGAAATATTGATTTTGGCATTTCTGTTGCTATTTTTCAATTATGTATTTGTTTATGTAGGGTTTCATACCAGTGTGTTGTGGTATTTTGATACCTTTATCTATTTTCAATTTTACTGGACAGTTTGCTGCTTTGTCCAATTGGTCTCCTTTGATTCCCAAGTGACTCGGAATCCAGCAGAAGAGATTGTTTTTGTTTATGTGTGTTGTTGTTGTTGTTGGCAGGATGACTTCTCCTCGCCCTTTCCAACTTAGATCAGTCTTCTAATTGTTATAGAGATTTTCGCAATCTCAAACTTTCCTGAATTTCCCAATCCTCCCCCTGGGGGGAGGGTAACTCTAACCTAGGAAGTTTATAACCTCTGGTCGGTCGTTTTGAGAGAGGGGACTGTGGAGAGGGAACGTCTCTTAGTCCAAATGTTTAATGTATTCAATTGAGGATGCCACAAACCACCAACCAGCCTTATATTCCTTAAGTGGTCACCTCTCTTAGTACTGAACAGACTCTAAGTTGCTTAACTTCGGTAATATAGTGGGAATGGATGTCTTCAACATGACTTGACCGTACTTTATTTGTGTATGAAACAAGTGTGTTTAAAAATATCTAATTATTTTTAGTCTAATGACTACGGCTATTTGTTATGAGCGCAGAGATCGTCAGATTACTTTAAATACAGGGGCAAATTTAACGCGACCAATCAGAGAGCAGAATGGAGACAATTTTTCTATATAATAACTAACTCAACAAAATCTAGTATTTCCCAAATTTCTTTATTATCGAATACTGTGATAGGTACTGCTGGAATAACCTGCTGCTACTGTTAATACTACTATTCAGATGCTGTTGCTGCTGCTGCTGAATAATACTATTGTTGGATTTTAATATTACTGTTTTTTAGACAAATTACAACTGGATTCATCTTACAAAGGTCTTGCCTTTTTAACAAGGACAATGGCACAGGACTCAAGAAAAATAAAACTAATGAATAATTAAGAAACTTACAAATCCTGGACCAAAGTTTTTAATCTAAACCTGATTGCTCTGAAATCAGGTCTGTCATTCGGCTCTTCTTTCCAACAATCTTCGATACAACGGATGACACTCTCTTCACATTCAAGGCTGTCAGTGTTTGGCCGAAACGGTTTGTCTTCTGGACTCCTTTCACAAAGTTTCTTGATGACTTCTAGTTGAGAAAAATAAAACACCATTTTTATAGCACTTGTTTTCATTGTATATGTGTTAAGAGACTTGGGATTTTATTATAAAAAAGGTTTAGAGACATTTCATCACCTAAGTAAAGAACGGTGTTCAGAAATTTCATCCCCTAACACTTATTCGCCCGACCGGTAATCACGGACATGTAAACACTTGACATTTAGTTATGTAAATTTTGGATTACGTGGACACTTGGTCACCAGACACAGAGATATCTAATCACGTTCTTAAGAAAGAAAGTGATTATGTAAAAACATCAAAAATAAGTTTTTGCTTATGTTTGGGTGGCACCCCTACTTCCATAACCTAATTGACTGTTCCTGAAGTCACGCCTGGTTTCGGTTTCACCGTACGAACTCAGTCGGAAGTTAGTACATGTAATTAGGTAAATTTTTTTAATCGCGTGGACACTCGGGCAGATGGAGCTCGTTAACTCGGGAGAGCGGCTCATCTAGGTAAAAGTAACACCGAATCCAAAAAGCCGGGATGAGAGCACGTAAAAATGGCCTTGTGCAAAACTTGGGTTGGTGCTCACCAAGTAAATATAATATTTTGCTCTCCATATCAGGATATGGATAGCGAAATATTATATATTATTATTGCTCCACTTGTTATTCGTTTAACCATTTTAACACCACTACAGCTAATGTAAACAACGCTACGCAAATACACTAAACTCTTTTAATTATCTTTTAATTGAATAAAGTTTTTGGTGAAGAAGTGTCCTTACGGGAACGTTTAAAAAAAGAAGAAGAAAATTGAACATAAAATCTACATACCTTTATTGGAGAGATTAGTGTCTTTCCAGGGTGGCTGTCTCGTGTGGATCTCGTACAGAATCAAAGCGAAAGAATAATTATCTCCACTCTCAGTTCCGTCCGGCTTCCGACACGAACTTCGCAAAAGTTCTGGTGCCGTATAAAGAAGGCCTGTTTAAAAAATTGTAAGAAATATTATTCCAAAGTATCTCTCTCTCTTTCTCTCTCTCTCTCTCTCTATCTCTCTCTCTCTCTCTCTCTCTCTCTCCACATATATATATGCATACAGTTGAAAAAGCGTAGAAAATTCACCGTTCTTAGCCGTAGTGATTTTTCGGCAATTTCTGTAATTCCTATATTTTTTAGTAGTAATTTTATAACACAAGATTTCAAATGTATATTTCTAACGCGAACACTGAAAGAAGTACGAATTTGTACCAACCATAGATTTTTTCATTTAACTTGCTAAGGTTGGCTATCTGTGCACTGAAAGAAACGTTGTCATACAGATGAAAAGGACTTAATTTTGTGAATAGATGGACCTACTTTGATAAATATGCTTACGTTCGTAGTATTTTTCTTCATCAATTGAATCAGGACTATCTGGTTCACAGAGAGCATTTAATCCAAAGTCGGTTATTTGTAACATCCAACGAGAGTCGACTAAACAATTGCTTGGTTTCAGATTGCCATGACATTTGATTTCGCTGTCATTAATGAAGAGCATTCCCTAGAAATAGCAGAAAAAGAGTCTATTTCAAATTACACAAAGGATTTTATATAGTATTAATGGTGTATTTTTTCCGCTCTGACCTGGCGTTGGGGACATACTATTAAAGTAGTTAAGGAAGCCTATAATATAGGAATGAAGTTTATGCTAACATTTTTATTAGGCTAAATTCACTTCTATTTTTATACTAAATTCATTCCTACTGCTTTTTGAATTCTAAATTCATTTCTTATGCTTTTCTCAAAGGTAGTTAAAGACACCTATCATATAGATAGGCAGTACCTTACCTATGCAAATTTTAGTGGTCTGAAAATTAAAAAAAAAACTATTGTGGTTTCATTTTCTGAAGGGTGTAGTATCTATCACAACTATGACGAAATAGTTTTAATATATTAATAGATTATTCAATAGCATGCAAGACATTAACGAGAGCATTGCCTAGAAAATAGCCACACAAAGTTTCATTCCCTTACAAGTTTGATTTTTTAGTTATAGTCCTAGTGTTGTTGGTGCCTGTTCCGGCTTGGATCAGTCTTTCTGTTGTTATAGAGTTTTCGCAATCTCAGAGAATTCTGAGACACCCATTCCGCACCCTAGGAGGTAACTCTAATCGAGGAAGTTTCTTTAGGATGGTCGGTCATGCGAGGGAGGAGGTTTTAGAGAGAGAGAAGGGCTTCCAGTTCGAATGCTTAATGCATTTGACTGATTAACTGCCGATCAGCGTGGTACTGTACATGATATTCCCAAGTGGCCACCTATCTTAGTGCTGAACAGTCTCTACGTTGCTTAACTTCGGTGATCTGACAGAAACTGGTGTTTTCAATGTGACTTGACCATACTAGTCCTGGTGTTTAAACGTTGTCAACGAAAAACATATCACAGATTTTTAGATCATTACCACAATTTTCGAAAAAAGCAAAAACATTTAAACGAAAGAAAAATAAAACAAAAAAGAACAAGAATAGCTCAGTATTTTACCCAAAAAAATTACACTAAAAAAGAAGGAAAAGTCGAAATAAACGCTTAAACTTGAATTGCAAGGAAAATAATCAAATTCCAATTTATTTGAGTAATGTCGTAAATCAGGTAAAATAGAAAATAAAAATGAATTATATCATTTTAAAGCAAAGGATTGTCGTATATTGATAAAAAACAGAGAATGTTTCAATTCACTTACTCTAATTAGATCTGCAATAAGCGAGGAAATAAACATGTTTTCGAGTAGAATATCTTTATTCTCCAAGACTTCCTGGAAGAGAAAAATTAAATAGATTGATTGTAGAAGAAAATATAAACCAAGAGAGAAAGAAAGAGAGGAAGAAAGAAAAAGAGAGTGAGAGGGAGGTTAATATAAGGGTTCACGCAACAAACGCAACGATTTTTAATGTAGCAGATTTAAAACTTATAAGATTTAAAATATAATTTAATAGAAACTTTACCACTGATTAAGTACAACTAAAGGATTTCACTGATCAATAGCACTGTGACTATTCTTTTATTAAAGAACAAACAAGCTTGTTAAATTCGTAGTTATTAGGTCTGTAACAAGAATATTATTCAATAAAAGCATATTGACACTGCCCTAGTATTAACTATGGAATTAAAAGAAATGCTAAAATCGCAAAATAGTCAAGCAACAACAAGAATATTGTTTAATAAAATATATTATCACAGAGTGATCAATTTTCTGTTCTTTTCAGGTAGGCAATTAAAGGATTTAATTTTCTGTTGAGTTTTTTCTGTATTTTTGTGTTCAATCACTTTTCGTTTCCAGCCAGCAGAAGACCAGCAGTATGAAATAGGCAACACGCCCTTTGAAGGGCGCTCAGCTCTTTCATAGAGTCGGTGACTTTTCTAAAACGGGGCACCAACTTTCTGTCTTCAATACTGAAATTTCGGTGCCTATCGAGAATCCCATGTGACGAAGAAGAAGACCCATGAAGATAACAGGGTAAAAATAGTTAATTTGTACAAAAACACAAAAAAAAAACAACAACAACAAAAAACGAATTCACTAGATTTTTTCCACCCAGAACTTTTTAAAAAGAACACTGAACACCCTTCTCCCCCCTCCTTCCTCCCAGCGAGGGTGGAGCAGTGGTAAAAACTTGAACCCTCGAATCATTTATTCATTCATTGGCGGTCACTCGTGGTCAAGTATGGCTGTCCTCCGTCTTGGTTCTGTAGACCCTTTCGGGAGGAAGCATGTGCTTGATGTCTTTGAACGTGGGGAGACTGATGCACCTGCAGTCACCACACGGCCCCTTGGCAGACGAGGAACTGGTTCCAATGGCATGGAGACAGAACTACGACCACTGGAGGCCATCCTCTGTTGCAGTCTTCATCTGCCTTCAGTGCCGTTGTGTCACTGTGGACATCATGCGCCTCATCCGACATCATACGAGTTCAACTCATCCAAATCAAAACCATCACATTCACTTTCAATACGGTCAAGTCATGCTGGAGACAACGGTTCCCGTCGGATCACCGAAGAAACAACGAGCCTGGTTAGTAGTTCGGTAGGTGACCATTTTAGAATTCCAGGTACCGTATCTTACGTCAGGAGGGAATTACCCAGGTTAGTACCTGGGGCCGCAGTTAAAAACACTGGTTAGATGCACCCTTAGTCTTTGGTTAGACAAGAATCTTGGGATGGTGTCACAATAAAACACCTGCGACCTCGCCAGGTTTTAAACTGTATCAGCCACTGCTGTTACTTTGGACAAGCCAGCGCGGTAAAGAGAAGGCAGTAAGCTGCATGGGCGACAACCTGATTTCCATATCACGCAGTCCAGGCAAAAAACAACAATCAACGGATAGCTTTTCAACTCATAGCCGGAGCCCTCTTCCACACGCACCATCATCCTCATCTATATCTTTATTGGTTTCACTGCGTTTCGACCGAATTTTCTTTCGATCTTCCGAGGAAAGTTAATTCGGTAGAATCATAGTGAAACAAATAAAAATAATGATAAGGACAATAGTCCGAATAATACTTATATAAAAAAAGAAAACAAAATAAACAGATAAAAAAAAAACTAAAACAACGTAATTACTTACTCTTAAGTTTCTTGAACAAAATTGTCTCACTAGGCAACAGTTCGGGGGATCAACACAAGCACCAATGAATCTGTTAATATTGTCATGTTGCATTTCCTTTAACATCTGCATGCGTCGCTTCATGGCGCGTGTCAATTCCACGCTTTTCTTGCGAATGAATTTTACTGAAACCTGTTGACCCTTGTAGAATGGCTTCGCGTTCATTCTTGCTTCACCTTTGCTAATGTTGGACAACAAGAAGCTCCAGCGTGTCGACACTTTTTTCTGCAGCTGAACGAGATTCAAGAAAGAATCTGATTATTATGCTTGCCACAAGTCTTAATACACTGCATACTAAATTTCAATTTTCTAGATAATACACAAGCAGAATAACAAATCTTTTAACTTTGACCCCTGGATGTCCAAATTTTCCACTGAAACAAATTTAAAAGTTGACCCATATCTGAACACTCTTAATGCTAAATTTCAAGTGTTTGGACCATTAGTTTGGTCGTGAACGCAAAGGTAAAATTTACGTGAACTTTGACCCCACTTTTTACCTCTTAGATATTATTTTTTGGACATAAAACAAATTAAAAACTTTGACCCAAGTCCACGCAAACTGCTTCTGAAATTTCAAGTTTTTAGACCAAAAATTCTTGGAGGAGTATGGCAGAGGTCTTAAAGGCCAAATGGTTGAACATTGACCTCTTGGTAACCAAATTTACACCCAAAATTTGATTAGCCAGATTGCTGCATGTGACACTATCCTGCATGTTAAATTTAAGTTTTCTAAACAGTAAATTCGGTTGAATATAATAATAAAGGATGAGCCGTTTCTAAGTATCCTTTGTCTTAAACTTCAAGTCTTTAGACCAAGTAATTTAGTAGTGACCACAAAGGTCACATTTTTGTAACTTTTGACCCAAAGTTTGACCCCTTACTGATTACTATTTTGGAAATAAACCCAAATATAAAGTTAGTTCTGGTGCAGCTAATCTCCATATAAAATTACAAGTTTTTAGATCCCAAACTGTAGAAGTTTTATAGACTTCTTAAAAGTCAAATCGTTTAACTTTGACCTCTTAGCAGCCAAATTTTCGACAAAAACAGATTAAAAGTTTTTTTTTCCTAAACCTGTATATACTTTCAGTCAAATCTCGTGTCTGTAGACCAAATTTCTGAAAGTAAAATGTACACAGACAGCCAAAAAGTCTTTTAAAATCTTTGGTTTCTTACACGATCGATCACTTTGTGAACACCAATCATCTTTTAATAATTTTTGTTTTAATGAACGAAAATTGAAAATTTTTGTTTCAAAAGATAAATACTTATCTGGGAAATGAACTCTTAAAATTGTTTGAAATTTGGTTGGAAAATGAGCTGTTAAGCTGCAAAGCAGTTCAAAACAAATAAAACTAACAATTATATATTCAAACGCTACCCTATTTGAATGATAAGATAAATGACTAACGCCCGATTTCTTGTTATTTCCATTAAATATTAACTCTACAATTGATAGTAGCAAAAGTGATAATAGTTGTGGTTAAAGAAACATTTTAAAAAATGTGCACCTACCCGTCGATCAGGCAGTTCATTCAACTCATCAGTTGCCACTACAAATATTATGTCTTTGTAGTCTATTTTCCAGAGAAGTCGTGCCAGTTTCTGTTCATAAAAATAATGTCTAAAATATGCAAGATAAATAAATAAAAAACAATCAGGATTGAACACATCTACAATAAATAGAGGAATAATTAAAACCATATAAATCTACTTAAAACATTAAAAAAATAATAACTAAAGGAAAATACTTAGAAATGATTTTTATCGTAATTTGAAGAGGTTAGGTTAGAAGACACCGGTTTCCGTCAGACAACCGAAGGTAAGCAACTAAAAGCCTGGTCACTACTTAGATGGGTGAACATTTAAGAAAAACCATCACCATATCGATACGGTCAAGTCACGTCGGAGATACCAGTTCTGTCAAACCACCGAAGGTAAGCGACTTAGAGCCTGATCACTACTTAGATGGGTGACCATTTAGGAATAACAGTGTACCGTATCTTGCACCAGGAAATGGAAATACCTTGGTTAGCGTCTGGGTTGGGGTTAAACCACTGAAAAGAAGCAATCTAACCAAAGAAGCAACCAATATACGGTAGACCAGACCTCACAATCTCAACCACTATCTTCTTTCTCAGAAATTACCCCAACGTAATCTTCAACTGGTGTGTGCGTTGAGTCGTTGGTGTTTTAGTGGTAAATATTTTCCCGTCATGTTGCCAGCCAAGGTTTTTTATACGGTACATTTATAAATTTGAAACTTCTATTTGAGCTTTACAGTTACACTCAATTCGAAAGACCTCCGACAGAACCATATATAATTCTCTTATTACAAAGAGGATTCAACCTGTGGTGTTAAAAATCTTTAAACTCACCGAATTCCTAGTATACCAACCATAAACAAAACGGTCGTTACAACGCTGCAGACGATAACCAAGGTCCAGTCTGTTAGAAGAAAATGCCACGAGAGAAATAAAGACTTTATTCATTGTATTGTGAGCGTTATAAATATTAGAAAGACAAGAAAATTCTTGCGGTTTTTAACTTTTAAATTCAGGTGAACATACAGCGAGGTGAAAAACTCAAGAAACATTTTAACCCTTTCGACATTAAAGAACCGATATATTGGCCATGACAACACATGGCAAAAAAAAAGATACAACAATATTTTGGCTTTAATATGTTCCTTTAATATAACGATTTTGGGTGGCTACTTGGTAATTTTGATAAGTCGGGGTTCAAAGGAATAAGGGAAGAAAACAAAAAAGATATGACGTATTATTATACTATTCATACTATTAGTTTAACGAGTAAAACACTGTGAGTAATTTTATTTATTAAAAAAAACTGATGTATAAATTTATATTCTTTATTTAAAAAATGATAGCCTTTGTATCATGTATAATGCTCATATAGTTTTTTTTCCTTTCTTTAAAATGTTTACTAACTTTTTAACTAACCGGTATGTCGGCTCAAACAAAATTTTATTAATCGAAACAAGCACCATCAGAATCAAGATACTTTTGCTGGCGCAGTGATAGAGCGAAAATGTCCTTTAAATGATATAAAGAATAAGGGTATTATATCGAAAACTTATTTGAAACTTCTTAATTTAAAATCAGAATTAAACATTTCACAAGAATTTTCTTATCAACCTAATAAATCAGCAAAATAAACCAGAAAAACAGAATTAGCAGAATACAAATGTTTATACAAATTGTTGCTTGTATTTGGGAAATCCTATTTTAGTCAAGTAATATTGCCTGGCCTTGTTTGGAGGGTATTCGACCCTTTAGCAGCTACTTTTCCGACTGAAAACAAAATTGAATTTGTTCCACAGGTCATAATATCCCAGATATTAAACTTCAAGTTCAGATAAGGCTTGATGACATTTTCTTTTCGAGTTTTCAAATTGTTGGCCTCATTTTCAGTGTTATTTTCTAAACGGTTTTCCTGATGAACAACATGGCCTTCAGCAGGGGATTGAACAAGAAAAACCTCAGTGTCATAATTGTTAGCCTTGACAGAACTTCGAATCTGACCCTTTATTCAACGCACAAGGTTATGCAGTTGTTAATCTGGAGAGATTTGACCTTCTTCAGAGTTAGATCATCTACTGTTCTGTGACAAAAATGTATAACAGTTGAGAGTAATAGAATGACAAGGGGAAAAAAAGCCATACCTGTTTTAGTGGCGCATTTTACTCCATCGTATCCGCATTTTGGCTCTCCAGTTGGTTTCTGACCGGTCACCCATAAGATATCTCGCAAAGGCCGGTACTTCTAATAAAAACAAATGGATATATATTATAGAAATTATATCGTCGGGGTTGTAGGAGACCCTACATCTTGTAGCTCTTCAGAAAATGATGCTACAAAAGTTATAAAAAATAATACGAACCACTAAAATGTGTATATGTACGTCACTGCCTTTCTATATAAGCTTCCTTAACTACTAGAAAAATCTTTATAAATGAATTTAGTAGAGAAAAGCATTAGAAATGGATTTAGTATAAAAAAACATTAGAAATAAATTTAGCATAAAAACTACTTTCCTGTATAATAGGCCTCCTTAATTACTTTAGTAGCAAGTTCCACAGCTTCCAACGACATAGGGTTCTGAACATTTATCCAGAAACTATTAACATTATTGCAGTCTAAATATTGGATTATTTTTGGTCTAACGATTTCTGGTGTTGGGCATGAGCACAGAAATCAGCCGATTCCATTAAATAGAGGGAGCAAATTTAACCCGGCCAATCAGAGAGCAGAATCAAGACAATTTTTCAATATAACAACTAACTCAACAAGTTCTCATTTTTATCAAGTTCCCTGCTGCAATTCATTAATGCTGTTGGATTTACCTACTGCTACTGCTACTATTACTAATACTACTATTCGACTACTTTTGCTGCTTATGTTATTGAGTGCTACTGAACAATCCTATTGTTGGATTTTAATTCTGCTGTTCAAATTTTAGGTTATTTGATGCCGAGAATAATCATTTTTTTAAAATAAAAGTTCTTTTGTACACACGTAGTTTTTTTCTTTGATAATACAATGTTCACTTTTTACTTCATAACTGGTGGGAATGTGAGATTCACGCCTTTCCCAATGGTATTACAACAAATGTGAACGTAAACAGAACTACAAGGACTCAAACTGGCGTATTATGGTTCTTAAGTCCGACTGGCTATGCACTGTTCTAAGTATACCTCCCGTTAAATATATTTTTGGAGCAATTCTCGTTGGACCCTTCACATAATGACTAAATAGATAAATAAAAGGATTGAAAAATGAACAAATCGTAGTCGTCGTCGTTGGCGGTGGCGGTGGCAATGGCGGCAGCATCCACTTGTGTCCGAGTATCGGGTTTATCACCCGTTCTCTTTTTTCTAGGAAGATAAGAATTTAAAAAAAAAAACATAAAAAAAGCAGAAAAAATATAAGAGAGTGCCATTCGCTGTGTGAATTATTTTGAGTGGTCGTAACTGCGTAACAGCCACGCACGCTCACTTTGACCTGCATTGCTTCCACTGAAATGAACAATTATAAACAATCTAAACAAGAAGACAATAAAAGATCAAGGATTGATTTCATCTTGAAGAATCAAATAATAAAGTAAAAAAAATTACCGGAATGTCACTTTCTTTTGAAGGAATTTCAAAGCTTCCAACCGGTTCCAATAGCATATTGAATGGCTGTGATTTGTTCTCTTGTAGACTGAGCACCGTATAATTTCCCTTTGCATCACCATTTTTATCGATGTACACCGTGTGTCCCATAATGCCTAGGGAAGGTAAAATTTCGTTATAGAGAACACCCATACAAATAAAAGATAAGATTTTACTTCAGGGGAATTGTCTGTTTTATAGAGATAAAACTTGTCCAGTACAGAAAAAGAAGAAGAAGAAAAAGGAAGAAGAAAAAGAATAGAGAGGAAGGAGGAGGGGGAGAAGAAGAAGAATAGAGAGGAAGAAGAAAAAGGAGAAGAAGAAGAATAGAGAAGAAGAAGAGAGGAAGGAAGAGAAGAAGAAGAAGAAAAAGAAGAAGAAGAGGAATAGAGGAGAAGAAGAAGAATAGAGAAGAAGAGAGGAAGGAGGAGAGGAAGAAGAAGAAGAATAGAGAGGAATAATAATAATAATAATAATAATAATAATAATTATAGAGAAGAAGAAGAAGAATAAAGAAGAGGAAGAAGATTAGAGAGGAAGAAGAAGAAGAAGAAGAAGAAGAAGAAGAAGAAGAAGAAGAAATGAGAGGAGGAATAATAAGAACATGACGAATGGAGAAAAAGAAGGATGGAGAGAAAGAAGAATAAAATTAATAATAAGAAGACGATGACGTCAAAGAAGAAGATTGGAGAGGAAGAAGAAGAAAAAAAGGAGGACAATGTGTTATTACAGTAATTCTCTAACAAAACTAGATGCGGATAGAATTATAGATAACAAATCTATATAAGAAATATGATTATTTGGAATAATACCTCTTCGTTGTTTGGGCAACTCAGAGAATTTTAGTTATGGTCAAAAATATGTATTTAAATTAAATTATAACGATGTGATTAAACACAAAATTTTCAATCACTTTTAACTAGTTTCGATCTTATTGGATCTTATCAGTGACATGCAATGTTGTTATATTTAAAAAAAAAAACTAGAGATATGCAAGCCTGCAGACCACATCGCGCGAAACAACCATTCCAACGAATGGCCCACGACACAGTTATGCGTTCATAATTTTAATTTTCACTGTTTTACTCTCACTTCTAAAAGCTAAAATTATCGATTTTGTCATAAGTCAAAACTTTCAGGGTCACAACAGTAACAACACTGACTCGCTAGCTAGGGCAGCGAGGGTGTAGCATTGGTAAAAGCTTGTTTTGTGGAATCGTATTACACGAATTCAATTCCTAGCCAAAAACATTGCGCTTACCTTTAGTGGTGGGCTTTAGATGAGGCCGTTAACTTGGGAGAGTAAATGTTGGATTAATTTTGGTCAGTGAAACAGTATTTTTCCCTTGTTTCTTTTCTTCCTCTTCTTTTTAGTGTATGATTATTGTTGATTTAAAAAATACTTAAGTACTTAGACTAGTCCACTATTAACCAATCACAGAGCTTGAAACTAATGCTGCAAAACTTTAAAAGGTGCGTTCTTTTCAGTTGAAATTTTAAGAAGAAAGAAAGAAAGGATTTCTACAAATTACCGGCCAATTTGAAATTTATACAAAAAATTGATATTTCACATTTTCTTTTGGAATTACTGAATTTCTATTACCTGGATGAATAATACTTTTGGATTTACCAGGATTATTCACTTCAATTATTCTATCAACAATGAATTCAACAGTAAATGATCTAGGTGAAGGGCAACACTGAATTCAAAACCCCAAAGATATAACGAGCACGTAAAAATAGCTTTGTGCCTACGTTGGGTTGGTGCTCGGTCAAATATATATAAACAAAACCGATATGGGCGAAGTTGACTTACTTTGAAACGATCTTGCTCTTATTTTGTCCATTATCAGATGTCCATCTGAAATGTTTTGTCCTTCTACCAAGACTTCATGAAGTGCACGTGCATACACCCGGACTGCATCATACAGGTAAGCCGAATGAATAGTTACCTAAGCAAAGAAAGGGGAGAATAAATAATTTAATGAACAACGAATGACATCATAAAAAAAAACAATAATTTTTTCCCCTTAAAATCTTAATTAGTTTTTATGAATGAAAATTAGATCAGTGTAGATACAGAAGTCTCAAAGTTATTTGAGACTGACACTTCTTTACAGAAGAAGGCCTTCCTTAATTACTTGTCCAAATGCGAAAGAGTCCGCATGTGGTTCCACATCCCAAACATACTCTACCAATGGCTCCTCTCCCTTTTCCATTCACCTGACTGATGCCTAGAGTAAGTAGCTCCATGGCTCATAAGATGTGCTTAGGATAGGCAAACTTTACCACAGATTCTGAACGAATATCTAATCTCAAAATCAAGGCCAGCTATGACGTCCCGTTTAAGTAAGACTCCCATTTCATCAAAGTTCTGACATCCATCATAGACGTCTTGTGTTGATGATTTCGGATCCATTGCTATCGACTCCCAATTCACTATGTCTAACCTGAAATCCTTTGTTCGTTAATATAAATGCATTTCAATAAAACTAAACCCACA
>JAUZSX010056247.1:0-11787 GCA_034780655.1 Idiosepius hallami
TTTGTCCTAAATCATCTGAAAAAATAACAAGTGGCCATAGCTTAAAAACTAGACCTGATTGAGCAAAACCAATGTGAATTTTGGATTCAGCACAACAGATTTGTCCTAAATCATCAGAAAAAACACAGACAACAAATTTGTTGTTGACCAGAGTAATCCTATGATGCTTGAGAAGAACTATATAAACATCACTGTAACAATAGTCGTCTGTATCATCATCCTGACCTCTTTCATCATCATAATCCCTATATTCATCATCACTATAATCATTGAAATCAACACCACCATAACCAAAATCATCATCAGTATCATAATTGCCACTTCCATCACCACCACTACCATCATCATCATTGTCATCATGATAACTCCCATCATCATCAACATCATGATGATGACCACTTCCATCACCAAAATGACTACCACCACCACCATCATGACTACCACCATCATCATGACTACCACTACCACCACCATCATCATGACCACTACCAACATCATCATCATTATGACCACTTCCATCACCATCATCATGACCATCATTATCATCATCATGACCACTTCCATCATCATCATCATCATCATCATGACCACCACAACCATCATCATCATGACCACTTCCATCATCATCATCATCATCATGACCACGTCCATCATAATCATCATCATGACCACTTCCATCATCATCATCATCATGACCACTACCATCATCATCATGACTACCACCACCATCATCATCATCATGACCACCTCCATCATCATCATCATTATGACCACTTCCATCATCACCATGACCACTACCATCATCATCATTATGATGACCACTTCCATTATCATCATCATGACCACTACCATCATCATCATGACCACTACTATCATCATCATGACCACTACCATCATCATCATGACCACTTCCATCATCATCATCATTATGACCACTTCCATCATCACCATCATCATCATGACCACTACCATCATCATCATTATTATGACCACTTCCATTATCATGATTCCCATCATCACTATTGACATCACTAATGACTTAGGAAATAGAATAGATTAATAAACTCTGATTGCATTCTCGTCATATTGTCATTAAGGCTATTTTTTGTGCTAATTCCGTTAGAAGAGACACAAATCCAATTCTCTCGTCCATCCATTTGGTCTCAAAGACTGCGTCATTTTGACGAGGCCTCGGTCTCATTTACTGGTCGACAATGGCAGTGGAAACAATCCCCCACCCCCTACCAGCCCCGCCCTCTCTTAATCTAATAATGTTCTGGCACTAAATAAGACTTGATATTTGTTCTTGGAAATCAACTCACATTGGTTTCCAACAGTTCTGAAACTGCTATAAAAATCTCCTGTGAAAATAAAGAGGAATTATCAGAAGAAGATATGCGATCAAGTCTTGTTGGAGACACTGGTTCCCGTTAGATCACAGAAGTTAAGCAACATAGAGCCTGTTCAGTACTTATATGACTGACCATTTAGGAATATCATGTACTGTACTAGACCACTGAAGTTAAGCAACATAGAGCCTGTTCAATGCTTATACGGGTAACCATTTAGGAATATCATGTACTGTACTAGACCACTGAAGTTAAGCAACATAGAGCCTGTTCAGTACTTATATGAGTGACCATTTAGGAATATCATGTACTGTACTAGATCACTGAAGTTAAGCAACATAGAGCCTGTTCAGTACTTATATGAGTGACCATTTAGGAATATCATGTACTGTACTAGTACCAAACTTGAGTTGGTGCCCACTAAGTAGATATAATATATAGTCAAAGGTTTCAGTATGTTGAAGAGGTTTAACCTGCTTTTTTTAGGGTAAGGGGGCCGCAAGATGCATTCTACATCGTTTAATAGGCTTCATTAACAAAGCTGGACACGGACTTGAACCCTCTCTTTTAGTTTTCCATTCATATCAATAACCATTAAGCCATTTCCTCCCTCTTTGCCTGGCTTTATAGTTGAACACTTAGATATTTGCTTCTCTTACCTGACTAACAAAAAGAAAGACAGGAGAAAAAAAAAAGAAAGGAAAGATGAATCTAGAAGATCTTTGAAGTAAGCACTATGTTGCTATGGTTACTGAACAAAACAGTTTTTGGAAACAAAGAAAGAAAAGGGAAAAAAATGTGACAAAGGAAATTAAGTGATGTCAATAAAACACAACAAAAGAAGTAATTAAGGGAAATAGAAACATTAAGTAATGGATATCAAAAAACTAACCATAATGGAATCTCTTAAATATCTAGCTATTCTTCCTATCTATCTATCTATCTATCTATCTATCTATTCTTCTTATCTATCTATCTAACCCGGTCCCTATCTATGTATCTATTTATCTATTCTAGGAAAAGAAAAATTAAACGAAAAGAAACGAAAGAAATAAATTGTTTATCCCGATATTCAAATTTCACATTCTAAACATCTCTGTTTGTAAACTTTTGGGACAATCTAATATTTAGCTTTTAAACTAATTATTATTATTTTTTATTTTTTATTTTTTTGGTGATTTTTTAGAAATAAACTAAACTAAGGAAAGTTTTTTTAATTTTATGAAAAAGAAGAAAAAAATAATTAGAAGAAAAAGAAAAAATAAATGAAAAGAAACGAAACTAATAAAATGGTTGTCCCAAAATTTAAAATTTTACATGCTAAACATCTCTGTTTGTAAACTTTTGGGACAACCTGATATTTAGCTCTGGAATTAATTTCTTATTACTGAATGAGTTTTTTTAGGTTTTTTTGGTAATTGTTATTGGTGTTGTTTTTTTTTCTTAACATTTTTTTCTAACTTTTGGGACAACCATATATTTAGCTTTTGAACTAATTATCTTTCTTTTTTTCTTTTTTTTTTGTTAATTATTGAGAAATAAACTAAACTAAGGAAAGTTTTTTTTAAGTGTATGAAAAAGAAGAAAAAAAATAATTAGAAGGAAAAGAAAAATTAAATGAAAAGAAAAGAAACTAATAAAATGGTTGTCCCGAAATTTAAAATTTTACATGCTAAGTATCTCTGTTTGTAAACTTTTGGGACAACCTGATATTTAGCTTTGAAACTAATTATTATTTTCATTTTTTTTTGGGGGGGGGGTGATTTTTTAGAAATAAACTAAACTAAGGAAAGTTTTTTTTTAAATTTTATGAAAAAGAAGATAAAAAATAATTAGAAGAAAAAAAAAAGTTAAAAAAAAGAACAAATAAAGAAAGGCAAATTGTCTTTGGAATGGAATCGAAGAGAGATTTATTTTTCATGCAAGTTCATTTCCTTTTTGTCAC
The DNA here is from genome assembly GCA_034780655.1 of Idiosepius hallami. NCBI lineage: Eukaryota > Metazoa > Mollusca > Cephalopoda > Idiosepiidae > Idiosepius > Idiosepius hallami. Next base: position 3,295 of record JAUZSX010056247.1, read on the forward strand.
TTGGGTTTGTTGTTCAGAACCGAAACAAGGAAAAAAGAAGAAGAAGAAGAAGAAGAAATGCATATAAGAAAGAATTCAGTGAATTCAGCAGAAAAAAAAAGACTTTCTAGAGATAAAATGGCAATTTCTTGTGTTTGGAAATAAATTCTATTTGTATAGTTATTAAGTTCAAGAGGTTTAGCTAACGAAAGACTGAGAGAGAGAGAGACAGAGAGACTGACAGACAGAGAATGGAAGAGAGAGACAGACAGACAGACAGAGAGTAGAAGAGAGAGAGAGATAGAAAGGGCGAAAAAGAGAGGGTGACAGAGAGGGGGTAAGAGAGAGAGGGTGAAAAGAGAGAGAGGAAGGCAGGAGAGAGAGGGTGAAAAAAGAGAGAGAGGAAGGGAGGAGAGAGAGAAAGGGTGAAAAAGAGAGGGTAAGAGAGAGAGAGAGGGAAGAGAGAGAGAGAGTGAAAATTGAGAGAGAAAGACAGAGAGAGGGGGAGAGATAGAGAGAGTGAGAAAGGGTGAAATAAAGAGAGAGAGTGTTAGAGAGCGAGAGGGAAGGAGAGAGAGAGAGAGAGAGAGAGAGAAAGAATGAATTCATTTCAAGCTTCATGAATTTTCAATGTCCATACAGAAATAGAAATGTATAGAAACAAACACATTTACACACAGAGGTGTGTGGGTGTCTATAAAGTTGATAGAGTTAATGACATTGTCTGGGAGCAATAATTTCTAACCTAAAAGTTTTTCTTGTATATATATATATTTATATGAATAAAGAGAGAGAGAGAGAAAAAAGATATGCATGCATATATATAAATATATATATATATATATATGTGTGTGTGTGTGTATGTACAGAAAGAGAGAGAGAGTAAGCTATATATATATATATATATATATATATATATATGTATATATAGATAGATAGATAGATAGGGAGAGAAATCTATACACACACACCACACACATATACATATATGAGAGAGAGAAAGAGAATATAATAGAAATACTCACACATACATAAATATATATATATTTATAAATATTATATACGATGCGACATACATACATACATACATACATATATATATATAAACTCACACACACACGCACGCAAAGATTTTACTGTATGACTAAAATTGATGTCAAAAGCCATGTCATTAACATCCGGATTTATAGCCATGGGTATTGCAGACTCATAAGCCAACACACACCCTTACGTGTGTGCATTAAATTATAGATATTGTCATCCCCTGAGAGTAATAATTTCTAATCTAAATATTTTTGTTGCATATATATATATATATATATACACACAAACACACACAACCACATATCTCTGTCTCTGTCTCTCTAATATATATATATATATATATATATATATAGGTTATATATAGGTTCCAAGATTCATCAGAATTAAGATAATAGAAGAAATTGGTGATAAATGAATAAATGGTCTTATTCTTCCATCATGATATAAGACCCATGTAAACAGGTATTCTCCTGATGATCCTAATAGTGAAAGCTGGGTAAACAATACTTTTCAACACACACACAAATATATATATTCAAAATAATGATAATTAATTTGTCTACGAGAAAAAGAGCTAGACGCAAAATATTTCAAAATGCATATAAAATAACAAAAATAATTAACAAAACAAATAATGAAAAAAATGAAAATCATATATTGTTATCATTCACTTTTGCATGCGACTATACATCCGTAAACATAGATTTGCGGTCCTTCCTAGAGTTTCAACTCTATTTTTCTCGTTATGCATTGAATATTTCTTTATTAAACCTAAATGGAATATATTCCTTTTTATTCTAGATATTTTCTTTTTATTTTGGAAGCAATTTAAAAGAAATTCGATACAGAGAGTGAAAGAGAGTAATAGTCACACTCACAGGGAGTAAAAATATAAATTATTAAAAACTGATACAAATGAAAAAAATTGAGTTAAAAACTATATATCTTTGATACATACAAATATAAAATGTATTTTAAAAAAACTTAATAGATTAAATATTAAAACAGGAAAGTATTCATCTATTTGTTTCAAAGATAATGTTAATTATAAAATATAAACTTTTATTAAAAGAAATCTTTGTTGATAAAAAAAAAAAGTTTTTTATTTTTAAATTTTAAACACGACAACGACCTTTTTATTTCATTTCAATGCCTGGAACAATTGCTTTTGATTTGATGAACGTTTTTTTATACACATATAGTTTTTTTTTATATCATAAGTTTCTCTATTTAATCTATTGCTTGAGAGAAGATGGGAGTTCATACCTTTTCCAAGGCTATTAGTAGACATATCAACGTAGACGGAACAACTTGGATTCGAATCTGCGTACTACGATTGCAAAGACCGTTTGCCTATCCACTGGGCCACGTCGACTGGCCTACATTTGTGACTAAATGTGTAAGTGATGTTTTGTCATATATTTTAAACGACATTATGTATCGTGTCAACGCAAATTGCTGGTTGTCTCATTAAATACCATTACAAAAATATCACGTACTCTGTAATGAAAAAACTCTCCCTACGTCGTTTTACAATGAGAACATGATGAGAATTATTTTCAAGTTGTTTTCTGTATCTTAAAAACGCAGGGCAATCGAATAAACAAATGGCTAAACACGTGATTAACAGGATCTCAATCTGTTCCAAATGTTGTTTTTTTATATTTTAATGTTAATAAAAAATATATTGGTAGATTCCTTTTCTTGTTTATTTCTATCGTTGTGTCTGCGTTAGTCACGCTTTCTTTGACTCTTTAAGTTTCTAATCATATAAGTCATGTTCGCGATACAATTATATTCTAAAAAGTTTTTTTTTGTTCCGATTTTTGAATTGATATTAATACATAGCAGTATTTCGTGTCTGTTCTAAGATTATATTATATCCACTAGTTAATGTGATTCTGTGGCACCCAACTCGCCCGATTTAAAAAGTGATAGTTGTGATGATTTAATATTAATGTTAATATTAATTCTATCATCATGGCAGCAATGGATCAAAGATAATCCCGTTCTAAAAAGCTAATTAAGAGTAATAGCCTCTTTACTTAAATGTTTATAGACTGATTGCTAAAAAAGAAAAAAATTAACTAAATCAATATTGGAACACTGAATACAAATAATTATGTGTACATGAACTCATTGACATTAGCCAGAGTGTGTCCAAAAACTAACGTGCAGTTGTTTTTCAAATAGTCAGTAACATCTTAACTTCGTATGTAAGTGCCTTCAATAACTTTTCAGACCTATTTTGTAGAGGCATTTAAAATTGGCATAAAATCCTGAAAATTTACTGTTTTTGCTAAAGGTTTAAATGAACAGCTAAAAAAGGGAAAATATTAAAAAAAACTATTTATAAATGGAATCTGGATGTAAGGATAACTTAGAAAAACAGTATGCAATATAATTTTGGATAAATATCATAAAGGCTTATGGAAAGTTTCAGACCATTTTACATAAAGACAACCCAGTTTTTGAGTGACATAAGAGATTTTAGAAAGACAGGAAACCTGGAATGAGAAATCTTGATGACAGTGTCAGAATTTTAAAGACGATTATTTACGAGTAACTGATAATGTAGTAGATTTACTTAAATATTGCTCAAAGAGTGCTCGGAAAACTCCATCTTTGTTATATACTATTTGACAAATTCGTGACCCTGCCTACAGTCCATACCTTGAACCTTATGACCTTTATTTATTCTCTAAACTTACTATGAGATAATTGGGAAGATGAAAGAGGTTGAGACGTGGATGATTGAAACTTTCTCGGAAGAGGACTTCTAGAAGTTGTTGGTACGTTACAAGTGTAGTACAGCCAGAGGAAACTATAGTTTCATGTGTATAATATCAATTTACGTACTCCGAATAAAAATGTCTGGAAACTTGTTGATGACATCTCGTATGTTCGTATAGATTTGAGATATATTTATATTCATGACTAAATTACGGCGATGATAAATTTTTGAAAACATTCTTTGAATATTTAGCTTGACTTTCATATAATTGTAGAAACGAATTCCTTCACTCTGTCACCTTATGTTTATGTTATTTGAATGTTCGATATTCTAACCAGGGGTGTATTATAACCCAAACACTGAAATCCAAAAACTAAGAATTATAAAAGAAATATATGTTTAAATCCCATATTCTCTCTACCTATGGGTTAAATAGTGGACAAAAAATGATCGTTCCTGCCATTAAATGACATAAAAAGGTTGATATACCGTAAAACAAAAATAAAGAAACCAATTAAAAGAATTCTAAAATTATAACTTTCAAATCATTTTTAAATGGAATAATCTGCTTTATTTTCTACCAAGTTAAAACTAAAAACGTTTTAGTACTGTTTATAAAAGAGAAAGAAGGTGTGGTCAGGTCATGTTAAAGACAATGGTTCCCACCTGATCAACGAAGTTAAGTAACGTAAAGTCTCTTCATTACTAAGATGGGTGACTTTTTAGGAATAGTAGGTTCTATACCAGGCAGGCCGGCGGTTTGGGATACGATCAGTCGATTACATTACGACAGACCTTCCCTTTTCTTCACCTCCTCCCTCACAAGGACCGATCATTCAAGCTTACAACATTCTCAGTTAGACTTACCCCGTAAGGTGAGGAATGGGAATCTGAGATCGCAAAAATTTAATAACTACAGGAAGCCTGATCTGAACACAAACGGGTGAAGAGATGTTATCCTGCTCAACAACAAGAGGAACAAATATATAATAATCCAATGATTGACTATTACAATACAGCAATAATAATGAATGAAAGATTAATATCACGAATTAGAGTAAGAATTCGTATTTGGTTTTGACTTTTGGATGGTGTAGATTCCGTATAGTAATCTGGCAGCTATTTCAGATTTTAATATTTGGTTACATTAATATTTCATATTTTTTAAGATTAAATGGTTGGTTTCTTGGATAAAATCTCCACTAAAAAAGTATATTTTGTCAATATTCAGATTGATGCAGTCGGTTGGGGAGTATTAAATCATTGCTGAAAAGTCTTCAGGACACATTAGAATATTTGGAAAAACCCTGAAGGCAAATACGCTATTCACATGAATAAGTCAAAAGAAAAAGTCTTAAAGATTACTTTTTTATAAAAAATACTACAAGCAGTCATGGTATTATTATTATTATTATTATTATTATTTATAATAATAATAATAATAATAGTAATAATATTAATAAGAATATGGAATATTGGAATCGATGAAAAAATAAAAGGCCTCTAGCATACCACTTCACTTAATGAACATTTTTTATGAATAATTTCTCTTTCTTTCTCTCTCTCTCTCATTTTTCTACTACATACAAATCATTAAGTTATACAGAGTGTATAAATAGTCACTGAAAAACAGATGAATTGCCCCTAGATTTTCAGATCACCAAAACCTGTAAATTTATTTTTTAAAGAATCCATCAAATCATTATAGGCATAATCTGACAAAATCAACTTTTGCAGAAAATTGGGCTCAATTCAGACAAGTTCTTACATTTCAATATTTTCAATTATATTCTTTTAAAATAGTCTAAAGTAATAATAATCACTATTACTACTTAAATAATTGTTTAATGTTATGATGTATTAAAATAAAAATGGAAAAAACAAAAGAAATTTATTTAAAAAAAAAGAATTAAATAAATCCGAAAAATCTTTCATTAATGGGAGTCTACAACACCAATCAAACACTTTGTTCACCAACTCTTGCAAAATGAACACCCGCCCTTTCGAATGTTGATTTTTAAGGGAATTCGGGTCTGATTTTAATGATTATTACTTTTTAAATTATCGAGGATAAATAGTTTTCATCGTATCAATATTTGTAATACCCACTTTTTATTTTTTTATTGTTTTGTTTGACTAACCGTAATATTAACCTTAACTTCAATCTTAACCATAAATCTAACCCTGAGCAGACCCGAATTTGTTGTTGTATGGATATATATAGAAATCCATGAGTTAACATCTAAATCTATATTTTCTACCATATTATGCCGACTTATTTATTTATATTGTCATTATAAAATCAAACATATATCATTAACTCGTCTCCCAGTTGGATGTCTCTATTGCCAGTCCAAGCTGATCTTTATAACAATCACAAGCTGTGATAGTTTCAATTAAGATTTCAAAACTTAGTATTTCAGTGAAATTCCATCATACAATATGATTTCATAATTTTAGGTGATATATTCAAATTAATGCAAATTTTTCACTTGAAATCACACTGTCTCAAGTATTTGGCTGGATATCTGCATGTCTCTAGTAAAATAAGACAAACATTTCCTATTGTCAATATATTTTTCAGCCTAGGTAAACATATTTTCAAAACTTTATTTTAGAAGTAAGTTCTCGAACAGTTGTCTAAGGATTGGCTCCAATTAAGACCCTTAAATGATCGTTGTCAACATCTGATGACCAACAAATAAGTATTATATTCTATTTTTTTTTTGGGGGGGCACAATTAATTTCTTTATCCACCATTGTGTCGTGCATTTAGTGGAGTCTTTCTCAGCCTTGGTTGGCAATCCACATAGTGATGGTGTCACGATAAAAATACTCTGATGTAGGACTGGCGACCATGTCCTTACTAGCCATTTGAAACTGTTATGGATTGGCATGGGTCAGGGAAATTTATAACAGCGACTACGGTCGACGGGTGATGAGTAATGGTTCTAAATTCTTCGTTGATATTGCGTGTTATTCTGGCAGCTTTCAGCAAAGCTTGAATTTAAAGAGAAAATTGTGGGAATTTCTTTTTCTTGTATTTAAGGTTTTGAAAAGAAGACATAATTGTTTAAAATCTTTTGACCTTGACTCAGTAAAATTACTCACTAGCCATCAAGAGACGGTCAATAGAAGGAATCTATGTATCATATGCTTTGCAATTAACTGTCTAAAAGGCTATTAGAATTAGTGCTGTCTAGAAAAAGCCAATTGAGTTTAACATTATATATGAGTTCTTAGTGCTGCAATATTTTAAGTTATAAATTCATTATATCTTGTTTTTTTTTTCATTTTTAACCACCTTTTTTATCAAAGTTTAATCTTATCCTTATTACTTTTCATGCATTTCTCTACTTAAATCATGATTTTTTCAGGCTTTGCATCAAAATGATATCATTATTGCCCAAGTGCTGCAATTCCAAATTTTGACCCCTTATTAGTTACTTTTCCGCATCAACGCCAATAAATTAGATTCTGTGATTCAAAATACCTGTATTACAAAGTTTAAGTATTTAGATCCAAAATTTGTTGGTTAGTTTGCTAAACAAAAGGAACGGTCAAATATTATAAATTTGACTCCTTTGAAGCTAAATTAATGGTAGAAAACAAAAAGCATGTTTTGCGCCCTAAAATTTTGCCCTATTGCTATTAAAAGCTTACCCCACGTCTGAGTACCTTAAAAGTTGAAATTCAATTTTCTATACACAAAATTAAATTTATCGTCAACGACGTTTGAAGTCGAGGTTCTTTGTAGCATATTCTTTCGAGTTTCCTAATGTTTTGTTTATCACGTGTTTTCCCTACAGGATTTCACCGTGGATGTTAAGCAAGACATCAGGAAACTAGAAAAGATATGTTACAAAGAACTTCGACTAAAAACGTCGTTGACGTTCAATGAAACTTTTTTACATCATACTTTTGAGTATACAATGTACTCATGAAGTATAATCACATCTTATAACGTCAGACTCCCCCATCGATTTTTTTTGTATTGGTGTAAATATTTTTTACCTAGATTTAGAGTCTTTCCAAGCTATAGTATTCAGTTCCCCATACAAAATTAATCTAAATCATTATATTTTATGTTCAGTACTTTCTAGTGGATGATCTTCGTTTTGGAGTAGAAAAATTATAACTTTGGGAGCGATCATTTAACTTATAATTGCATTTCTGTCAGGGATACCGAATGAATCAAATAAACACATGTTGGATTTGCAGAAATCAATAAATAAAAGAACGAAGGAAAATGGTGGATTATTCACTGAATAATTTACTTGACCATGTGTTTAAACATATAATGACGTTTATATCAAAATTTATTCTCTCTGGACCAGTGCCGTGCTTAGCCACCTTGTGGCCCCGTCGCAGAAAGCAACTTGCGGCCCCCTTTCTTCTAAAAGGTAATTTTCCCCCACCCAACATACTAGAGCTTTCGATCAAAAACCATGTATACATAAATATACAAATATATATCAGGAGAAAGAAAGAGAGATGGATTGATAGATGTATATTTTAAGTTAGATAATGATTTTCTAGTTGATACTCATAATTAATAAATTTGGTATTTTTTTTAATTACTAAAGATCTGTGAAGCCAAGGAGCCTGGCAGTCCCAAGAGAGCTTGCAGCCCGTCACAATTTCGGGGTCTGCAGGGCCCCTAAGCACGGCACTCCTCTGGACTACCTCCACATTCTTACATAGAGAGCAAATTAAAAAGTATGATACATTTCTCT
>JAUZSX010056356.1:0-36425 GCA_034780655.1 Idiosepius hallami
TCAATTAAAAAACACTTGAGGAAGGTCTGAGGGTCACTAGGCCGAAATGTCGTATGTAAAAAAACAATATGAGGATAAAAGTCCGAAAAAACATTTAACTCTGTATTGTGTATTTTTAATTTTTTTTTTGTTGTTCTCTATATGTTTCACTTTAACCTGAGTTTTTATCTTTCTTCCAGACCAATTCTGGGTCTATAACACTTATTTATTCTGGAAATTCCTAAAACTGATCAAGTTATTTTAATAAGACAGCAAAAGAATTTAAGATTGTCAAATTTGGTAAAATCTATTTTCATAAAACAGAATTGATTTTAAAACTAATAGGAATTGATTTTTGGATTTATTTATTAGTTATCAATAATACATAAAATGAAAACATTTTTAGAAAGCCCACTCTTTTTTTTTTTGGCATAAATGGCGACATTTTGTTTATTCTCCAGATAAAGTTGGAGAAATTTCTAAAAATTGTGTATAAAATCATAAGAAATTTTTTAATAACTTTTTCCAAGTGAAATTTTGTTGCATTAGTTGATTTGTTATTTTAATCTTAATCAAGAAACTGGATGCTGAAGTTTTGGCTAACTTTGTCCAATAATCTAACCGATTATAATTTGGCTTTTTATGTCTTGCAACACTATTCACTGCCATAAATGATGGCTTAATATTGTTTTGTTTCTATCAACCCTGTAAACCCTAAAGAGCCAATATATTGGCCCTGGCGACCTAAAGCATAAAAAGCCCCACTGATATTTTAGTCTACTTTGGACACTGATTTAGCAAAGTTATGCATTCGTCAATCAGAGCCATTCCATCCCATATTAGGGTTGAAATGTCAGTGTGTCTTCTTTGCCTTAATTTACTAAGGCTGATATATCGGCCCTTTAAAGTGGAAAGTGTTAAAATTTTACAAATGTGTGACTTCTGTGCTTGGGGGAGCAATCAGATTCATTTGCCTTTTTTTTTTCTTCTACCCTAAGTGTAGGTTACAGTATAAAAATCTAAAATGATATAGACCCTTGGGCCTCCAGCCTGTTAAAGACATATTAACTTATATGGTCATTAAATATCTAGAACTTTTTTTTTTAATTTTCAAATAAATTGGTTAGCACAATAGCTGCACTATTTATTGGTGATGCACAAAAATACAGCTGTCTGAAGAGTATGTACCTGGAAAGGAACATAATGGATTCACTAGGATTTATACTCTTTTTCTCAAACAGGCTTGGCCATTTTCACTATCCATATAAATCTTTATCTACAAAAATTATTTGATTTTGTTTACTAATTTGAATAACTGTTTCTTAATATATTTCTGCTTTTATCCCCTTAAAGAAAGCAGCTTGTCATGTATAAGTGCTAGACAATATTTAGTGTTTAGGATTTTTGCTCTATTCTCATTATGCACCATATAAATTGAATGGCTCAAGAACCAGATAGTAATTTTTCATTGTACTTGGAAAAATCTATAATAACTATTCATGAGTGGACATGAAGTTTCAATTGGGTCATTTACATTAGTAATGTTTTCATTGCCATTTTCTGAATATGTCACTATGATTTATTGATAAGTTTCCTGTTTAGTTAAAGGATTCAGACCATTCTCTCAGATGATTGTTTGAACTTAGTCTCTCTTTTCAATTAGATTCTCTTATCATATATTTATGGATCCTAAGAAAATTACTTGAGCCTATTAACCATTGTTAAATAATGTTATGCATCTATAGACCAGCTTTAAAAGTATCCATAAAATTTAGTGATATAAAAATATATCCATTTAAAACCCAAGATTATTATGAGTTTAATAATGATTATTATTTTTGTTTGGAATATACGTTATTTTAGCAGTTCCCAAATCATGGCCATATTGCTGAGATACACTGTGTCATGTTTTAGGTGGACCACAGAAATTTTAGGGTTAATATATAAACTATTACTCATTAAATGGACAATTAGGTTTTATTTAATCACATTTAAAACATTTATATTTCTTTTCTATAATGCTTTCTATAACAAACATGTTTGAAAATCTACCTATCAAAATGTCATTGATCTATAAGATATTTAGATATATAATAAAAATATTGATTTAAAAATTTAGTTTAGTAAATAACATGGCAAAGATTTTCATGGGGTAACTAGTTCATATTCTTTTTTCAAAAAGAAAGCTATATTAAAGTGCTTCTAGGTGTCTAATTTATGATATATGTAAGAAGCTCTGAATTTTTTGTAAATGCGCACTGATCTTCTAAAAAAATATATCCGAACTCTTTGGTATATTTCTTTTCATCTAGAATTTTGTAATAGATCTCTATTCGATTGAGCATAGTACAAATCGTGAGCTTATCAAAACAATATGAAATGAATTATCAACCAATCAAATATAATTTTTAAACTGAACGAGACATTATTTGCCAATTTTGTAGTTTGAAAAGTTGCTTGTAATTATTTTTCTCAGATCAGATAACTAATGCATGATATAAAATAGTTGAACTATAAAAAAAAAGTCACATGATAATTATATATATATCTTTTCATAGGTTTATATAAATAATCACTCTGTTGGTGGCAATACTCACTATTTATATTATAATAAAAAATATTCATAACAGGACTTATCTTAGTATTATGATGAAATGTTGATAAATGAAAATTAACTAAATCATTATGTAAATAAATTATTTTTTTATTCTCATTTTTGTTATATCAAAACTAATTCTATAAATTCAGGTGATCTTTCACTTAATTCTTTGATATATTTGAGTTATAAGCATGATATTCAGTAGGTAACTCTACTCTGTCATTAAAATTATTCATAGAGTATATAATAAAATATTATTTTTTATAAATTTTGCCTGTATTAAAAGTATTAATCTTTTTTTTCACCTAAATTTCCCTAAAATTCAATTGCATGGTTTAGATTTTGCAATATTTTCATATTTATTTTTTTTTAAAGATTTTAACATCCTTAAATGATAATATGATGACAATAGACTGATAATATGATGACAATAGTGCTAAGAAGTCAAAGATCATAAGATCTTTGACTTCTTAGCAATTATTTTGTTGGACATAAACCAAAATATAAAGTTAGATCCACATTCAATTAGCCTACATCTAAAATTTCAAATGTTAAAACCCAAAATTGTAGGAGGAGTTTGGTAGGGTTCTCAAAAGTAAAAAACGTTAAACTTTGATTTTTTATCAGCCAAATATTGGGCCAAAATAGGTTAAAAATATTTTCCCAAACCTCTATATTCTGTGTGTCAAATCTTGAGTCGGTAGACGAGTTTTTGACAGAGTAATCTGATATTGAAATGTCAGTGGTTCATTATCAAATTTTGATTCAATAAGTTTTTAATAACTTTTATAAAACTTTTTTTTTTTTTCTGTACCATGGATTTTTTAGCTAATAATAAAGTGTGTGTTTTTTATTCTTATATTTGTGTATTAATTATAACTAGTATTACTTATTAAAGTTTTCAAAAGTATAAGTATCTAAATGAGCAGAGTTTTGAAGTTTAGTAAAGTAGTAAAGACTAATTGTTAGTCATTAGTTTATTTATTTGTACAACTACAGTATTTACTGTTGTCCTAATATTTTTCTTGATTAAGAATAAGCAAATGTCTCTATTGACTCTTTTAGATAGAAGTCTTCTGATGCCAAACATGGTGAGTTAGTTCAAATTCTTTTCCTCTTTCCAAGTCCCTATAAAACTCACTCACTCACTAACTTATTTCCCTCTGCTTGACTGTTTATTTCAGATACTATTTACTAATACACAAAGCCTTCCAATAACCAAATTGTCCTAGATTTCCTCTCACTTTTAAATATTAATGATAGCCAATAATATATTTATATAATAAGCAATCTGGCTTGTTTAATTCTTTGTTAATCACTTATGTTAATAATGATCAAGTTTTTTTTTTTGTTTTTTTCGAATACCTTTGTATACTTGATACCTTATCAATAACAGTTTAAAAATGTAAATTGAAGTACTTTAGTTAAAATTACAATCAATTCATTTTAATCTTTTAATCACTATCAGATTAATACCATTAAAAATAGTAAAATTTCTTAATGGAATAAAACATTTGCATAAAAAAATGGTATGAAATTATTTAAATGTTTGATATGCTTATTTAGATAAATTCAAACAAAATCTTTTATAATACTTTTATAAAGGATATTATTTTTTTAAACTAAAAATAGCATAAAGTTTTATATAATAATTAACAAAGTCTTTATGGCATACTATAAAAATAAATGGTCAAATCCTCATATCTAAAATATTCTTTTTTTTTTATCTCCACCGATTTAAAAATCTAAATAACTTTTGAAAAGACAAGTTTAAGTATTTGGGTATTATGTTTAAAATTAATATCTTTAAGTGTAGAAAATAACAATTGTATCTAATTTTTTTTCCACATCATACTTAAAAATATGTTAGGTTTGCAATAAAAAAAAACAACAAATTTCAAATTTTAAAAATTGAAATAGTTATTGAAAAAAATCATTTTTGAAAAAGATGAATTTAAATATTTGAGTATTATGTTTTGAATTGGAGTCTTTAAGTGTAGAAAATAAAAATTTATCTACTTTTTTTTCTTCATCACATTTTAAATAGCTGAGTTTTGCAATAAAAAAACTTAAATTCACATTGGAAAAAAATTCCTCTGTCTTAAGTATATTTTCCATTCTTTTATGCACATATTTAGATAAAAGTACTTTAAAATATATTCCTTTCGATTAAGATTTTTCATGTTTGGTTATTATACTTTTCACCCCATTACTAATAAAAAAAGAAAAAAAGAAAGAAATCTGTTCTTCGTTCTATACAAAACTAATTTGATGAGGCTGAACAAGTAGAAATCAGAAGGGTTCAAGGCTAGACTGTAAAGAGGATATGGCAGCTGTTCTCAATCAAACTGACTAATTATTTCTAGTGTCCTTGCTGTATAGAATCAGACTTTACATTGTCCAAGTTGACCTGGTTTAAACAATTTATATAATTAGTAAAAACTTTTTTTATTGAGATATTCACACATCCTAAGTTTTTTGTAAATATATCATTTGAACTTCTTAAATAAAAATAAAAATAATGATAAAACTGTTCAAGACTGTTGTTTGATTTGCCACCATTTTTAGAAGATACAAAATAATTTCTCCGATATTAAAATAGTTTCAGGTATAAAACAATGTTAAACAACCCACCCTCTATGTTTATACTGTGATAATATTAACATGGATTTTGAAATCTTAATACAAGAGTTCAAAACTGAGTTGATTCATTATATTTTTCTCTGACAAAAATATAATTGGGAAGTGTATAAATACACTTATTGTCCTTAATTTTAGTATAAATATAAATAGTATTTAAGAACTAGTTGGAATTTATTTGTGAAATGTATTAGTCTGAAAAATGAAAAATCTTCAAAGATCTAATTTAATCATTGAATGACCCTTGTATTCTAATTTTAAACCAATCCTTACTAACTTGGCTAATGTATAATTATACACTTGTAAATATGTGATTACCCTATTAATATTTGTTATATCCAAGATATCTTTTAAGATGATTGTGCATGCATTTGTTACTAACAATTTCAATAACATTTAAAAAATTATCAATAGTTAATATTCTCATTAGTGCAAATTTCAATCTTTATTTTAATTAATTTTTAAAAGTTTTGAACTCAATCCTTTGTATTTCGGAGTTTTTACTGGATTTTGTTTTTGTAGATAATGTTACATTTCATTTACTAATTCACTGTACTTTACCAGTTGTAAAATAACAAAAATAAAATATATAAAGATGAATGATTCCTGTTGGATTCTTTCTATAATTTTTCATCAGCTTTAAATACAGGTGTAAAAAATGATTGAGACAAATGAGAAATTTAGTTTTAAATTCAAATTTATTCAATACACAGAAACTAATAAGAGAAAAATAGTTAAAAACATAATGTCTTTGTAAGTACAACTTTATTAATCATAAAATTTACGCAAAAATTGTTGCTTATCTTGTCTGTCAATTGATATGAATAGAACTATTAACAACCCCTATTATCTTAAAATCTTTCTTTTGCTGTAAATATTTTTCTTTTCCCTCCCCTTTTTTTGTTCATAGGGCATTTTTTCCTTTTCTTTCCTATTCTTTATCTTACTGCATTTCCATCAAGTATGTTTCCATTTTCTTAAGTGAAGTAGATAGTTTTCCTCTTTCTTCAGACGTAAAGCATTTATACCAAGATTCTTTTAACAATTAAGATATAATGTAGATGTTTCCTGTCATTATAATTTCCACCAGTTTCTCTTTCAATGACTTGCATGATAGTCAGGACACAATAAAATCATGTTCTCAATAGGGATGATAGTTCTTTTTACATTGGTTAGTCAGTAATTAAAAAATAACATTTTTTTTCTCTGGTCTTGATATGATTTTTAATGTATATACAGTGCTCAATGATGAGACCAATTATAGAATGACAAAATTTTAATAATATTTTAAATCATTTTAAATGAAATTTTGGTAAATATTGTATCAACATGTAAATATTCAGCATTTTATTGCAGAAAAGGAACAGAAATAAAAACCCTAGATCAATATGGATTGACAAAATTATAAGACCATAAGATAAGTTTATGTAGGATTTTATATGGAACATTACAAACAGAATTAAATAACTATTATATCCTTTATTCTAATTGGGAACATCAAATTTTGCTTTGGTGTTCTAGTCACAAGCTTTTCTAAAAGATTCATTCTAAGTATGGAACATAGCCTTGCAAATATCTTCTTTAATATCAAATGATTACCCACCTACAAGGGACATAGCTCAAATGTTGGACATTATTGGTCTGAAACAATTCTTTAGAATGTGAGCATTATGAAATACCATATTGTCTTAGGGGAAAAATCCAATTTTTTTCCACATAATCTAGCACATTCAGTGAGTAGAGAAGAATGCCATTCAGGTGTTTGGAAACTCCCATTGAAAAAAAAATCATCTCACACCATCAATGATCCCTTTCAGCTCTGCCTTGTGGAATAAGTTTCAGAAAAGACATTTCTGTTATGCCAGTAGTTCCGAAATCCATATCATGAAGGCTAAACTAAACAAAAGCATCATCTGTAATCATTTCAATCTTTTTAACAGCTTTTATCCAAAAGTCTCCAAGTTTTATGAGCACTATAATCTGCATCAGTAATTAACTTTATTTCCGTATGAGTTTTTTTTAACCTTCTTATTGATCTATGAACATCAGGTAATGGTTTTCTTTGTGTAACTTTTTCTCTTAGCATAATCATCTGCATTTTTCAAGAAATTTGTGACTAGTATTATTCTTATTTAATTTATTTACTATTGCTCCTTTTTTTATGTTTCACAATTCTGCCTGCTCAAATTTTAAAGAATATTTGTCCTCTCTAAAATTTGCACCTTATCAACTCTTCCCTACAATTAATCAATTTGGTAACATCAAGATGAAAGAATTTTCTTAGACCAATCAAATCACACTGTTTCATCTTGATGTTATAGTTGTGACCAGCAATATTGAGATACTTTTTAATTTTTGGTGTATTAAATGCCAAAAAGTCAAATTTTCGGCTTTAAATGTTATTTTAAATACACTTTTCATGTTTAGTAAGAGAAATTTCACGGAAATAAATGTATCTACTCAAAATGTGTTTAGGGGTGGTCTAATCATTTTGTACTATACATCAATATAAATAGTTTGTTGAATGTAAAAAGTAAATATTTTCCATTCCAATAATTAAACCTTTTATTTTAAAGGCTTTAATTTCCCATAATTGATGGAATCATAAAGTATTTTATTATTATTATTTCTTTCTATCTTTCTTTCTTTTTTTTCAAATTTTAGTGTTCTCTTGATTGTTAGAAATGATAGTTTGAAGGATTTTTATTTTATGCTTAGTTTGACAAAAGTCTGTGAACATTTAAAATTTCTATATTCAAACAGATTTTGTAGGGTGTTTTCAAACATACAAAGACTTTAACAAAAAGTTCCGCTTTAAAATAGGTGATTTTGTTAGGAAGTATCTCTTAAAAAATGATACTTTACTCTTAGTTAAAAGCATATGGTCTCAGCCTAACACTCATTAATTTTTATTTATAAATCTCATATTGATCAATCAAATTCATGAAATCAAAAAAAGAAATGAATTTTAGCTAATTTGCTTGATCACAATCAAATAGAAAAAAGTAGAAATAACTTTGCCTCCTGATTTAAATATAAAATATAAAGATTAATGAATAAATTTAACGTGATTTATAAGTAATTACTTAAAATACTTATATGTGTGAATAGTACTAAACTCATAAAGATTTAATCATATTTAATGTTCATTAATGAGCATATGTAGAATAGCCAAAATAATGGGGATCTTTTTTTAGAGGGCTCTGAATATACTTTAAACCAGGCCGGGATGTACAATGAATGATAAGAATCCTGTAAGTGAATAGTTTTTGATAATTACAAGCTTTCTTCCAAGGATCACTTTTTTGAATTCAAGGGTATCATTATTCTTTTTCTGGCTGGGAGGAGTTCTCGGTCCATCCCCAAATTGGTCTTCTTACCTTGCTGTGTTCATTATACACACCGGATCTCCGTTTGTTGCCTACATCGGCCGGTCGTTTGCTGTTTACCTTCGGGTTTTCATTCTTCCTTCTCCTTTTCCATATTTTCTGGAGATCTGAAATATCAATCTCTTAGGAAAGAGACAGATAGGAAATTTTAGATGATCTTTATTAATTGCAAGTAGATTGCACTGAGTCGCTCCCATTTGATGTGGCACTTTTGCTTTTATACCTTCGATGACGTCATCCTTGGTACTCACACAATCACTCTCGAATTAACAGGAAAACCAAACACTTACCCATCTATCTCCTCCTCACCCCCCATAATATTACACATATAATGAAACAGTTTTCTAATTCAGTTCAGCTTCAGGCATATCCTGCTTTGATCATCTAAATTAAAATATCAAAATTAACTTATAAGTATCCTTCATTTATCATTTTATTACTTTTTCTTTTCTTTTAAACTTCTAGAAATTTTTTTTTTAATTTAGAATTCTGGAATCTTTATTTAGTTTGATTAAAAGTACCATGGTTTTTTGGATTCCTTGATAATTTGTTTTTAAACTCCTGCTTGCAACATGAAGGTTATCAAGTTTGATCACCTGAAGAAGGCCAAGGGGTTCATTAGCTGAAACATTGCAAAGGTAACAAAGATAATGGTGAGGACAACAGTGGGGAAAGATAGATGTGCATAAAAGGTGCAAGTTAGAAAATAATAATAACTCTGAATAAAAAAAATCACTGTGTCTTTGTATCATTAGAAAATACAGCTGAAGATGCACCAACATTTCTTATCACAATTATACTCATGAACTTTTCAGAGAAATTCTTTGAAAACTATTTACCATTAAAAATTCCTTGTCTATTTGTTCAAATATACAAGCACAATTAGATTTATGGGAAATAATTGTACTTGAATATTGAAACTACCCAATGAAAAATGATTTTTAAAAAAAAGAACAAAAACGAAACATTAAAGAGTGGGAACATTTTATTTTCATATACAAATATCTTAACATTTTCTTTCAATTCATAACTTTCTGTTTACTTTTATTGTTCTCATGCTTTACAAATCTTTTGAATGACTATGAGAATCTGGCTTACATATGTTTATTTCCCTTCCATTTAAGGCTGAGAATTATACCTTCTTATTACAGCCACTACCTATCCTGTAAGGAGGGCTTTATAATTCCTTTATATGTCATCAAAGCTTTGTTTTATGAGTATTCCTTTATCACACCATCACTTTTCTTTTGTAATGTAAAGAAAAATATTGACAGACTTTATATCAATTATTTGTCCAGAGTCTATAATGAATAGCAGGTCGTTGAAAAATATTTTTGAATGTTTATATAAACTATCTGGTTATAAATGTTTGAATATTAATTCTAGAATGTATAACTTATTTCCATTCGAGTTCATGAATTGGCAAAGAGACGTATTTAAGCATAAACAAATTGGTTTGCTATACTGGACAGACTTGATCTAAGAAACTTGTCTAATTGCAGGTTTGATTATTTTATTCTTTTTTATATATAAAACAATGTTCATTATTTCAAATGATTAGTTCTTAAAATAATTTCATATCTTTTTTTTTTGTAAAATTTTTGTGGAAAAAAATGAAGTATTAAAAAACTATCAGTTTTATAACTTTTTATCTAGAATTTTATATCTGTAGCATTTGAAATAAAATGTTTATACTTAACACTTTCATTGAAAGATCATGACATTATTTTTTTTCAATTCATAGGTAATTTTTTTAATGTTATGATTGTAATATCATCATCATTTATTTTTATTGTATTAAATACAGTCAGCAATGTTTTCTTTCATTTTTACACAATTTCTGGTACTCTGACTAATTAAATTAATAATATCTACTAATCAGTGGTTATATTTGTTATGTTTTACAAAAGCCTTTCTACTGAGGAGACATTAAAATTCTTATCCTCTGTATTAGTGTAATCATAAGTCATTGTAACAAATATGTTTTCTCTAAAAATAAGTCATTTTTTCTAGAAAATGCTTTTTGTTAAAATTACATTGTTTTTAATCAATTAAATTGTTGTTCTCTTTAAAACAGAATTTAGAATAATTTTATGCAAGCTGGCTGTTTTTGAAATATCAATGGTATACTAAGTTTCTGAAATAATTTATTTTAAGAAATAATTTTGTTAAACCATGAACAATTTTTATTTTGTGAATGCAAGTCAATGATAGTTTTTTTTACATCTTTTATATGGCTTTAATTTAGGCTTATTCTGTCATCTGTTGCTACTTCAATCTATTGCATTACTCTATCTATTAACATATTCTATTTTAATGTAGATTTCTAACATTCTTTATTATCGAATAACAGATATTCAGGGCTATGGTTAGTGCCCCTGCAATTGTGTGCGGGCTGCAAGATCTTAGGGGTTGCAAGGCTCCTTGGCTTCCAAAAAATTTCCAAAAGTCACTGGAAAATAATTATCACACATATATCTATCAACCCATCTCTCTCTATCTATCCATCTATCTGTCTCTGTCCTTCTTTCTCCATATATATAAATATGTATATGTAAGTATGTATATGTAGTCTTTGATGGAAGCCTTCAGTATGTTGATGGGGTGCAAATTGCTATTTTTAGGTTCACACAGGGTCACAAGAGGCTGCAAGGCAGATTCTGTGTCAAGGCCGCTATGTGGCTAAGTACGGCACTGCAGATATTAAAGAACCAGAGCCGGTGAAATGAATCTATATCAACTTGTTATAAAAGAATAGACTTTATACAATAAATTAATGCAGTAATAATTTTAAAATTATAATAAAATTTAAGTTTTTTGCTTTTGTTTTTTAACATAATAATTTCTACATTTTATTTATTAGAAATATATTTGACTTTATAGGAATAGGAAAAAAATAAACAAAAAAAAAGAAACAATAGGTTTCAGAATTTGGAATGTGAATGATTTTCTGAGTTAATAGATTATACTAATTTCGGTTAACTTCCCTAATACAAAATATACCTTCTTTTTAGGATTTAAAAAACTACAATTTATGCAGATGTGTGTTGGTATATTTTTTCTGATAAGATATATTTTGTTGAATACTATAGTTTAAACATATGATTGGTTAGTAACTTGAAAAAAAAACAAACCCAAAAGTGATTATTAGGGCTGTGATAATACACTTTTACTAAAGATTATTCTTGTCACAGACTTTGACTATTTTGTGATTTTACCATTTCTTTAAAATTATTTACTTATTATTAAGGTCATGACAACATCCTTTTATTCAAAGTATTCTTGCCACAGCCCTAATAACCAGGGATATAACAATCATATTCTTGAATAAAATAATATTGTCACAGCCCTAGTGATGATGATGATGATGATGATAGAATGTGAGAAAAGATTTATAATCATTATGCAATGTTTGAATCTAATCTAAACTATTGAAGAACATAATTAACATCTAAAAAATCCATTTGCTCTTAAATTAATACCAGGAGGGAAAGTAGGAATTCATTGGCTATTTAATTATACATAAAATAGTTTTAAAAGTGGATCTATTTATTCTTTCATAGCTTTAAGATTTCTGGTTGTTTTTTTTTTGTGTGTTTTTTTTTGTACATGTAGAAATGTGTAGATTGTGGAAAAAAAACTTTTAGTGTTTTCTTTTTTTTATTTAGTTTTTACAATTAGACAACAGTTTTACAATACACATTATCCATCTATCTATCTATCTATCTATCTATCTATCTATCTTGTTTGACTGGCAAAGTAGTTTGGGGTCTGTAGCCATGAAACTTCTAAACAATTCTTTAAATGGTAGATTATAAGAGTTTGTAACATTTTATTTGAATTCAAGTATTCCCTCCAGAAGCTGATTTTTTTTTTCAATTATCAATTTTTGGTATTTATCTGGGCTATTCCAAAGCAATTCTTATCTAAGAACATTCCCAGACACATGAAGTAAAAGATAGACATAGAAAAATTAATAGCAGTTCTTTTATATTTATTTAATTCAATACTCCTTATTTAGTTACATTTTATAAACTAAGAAAATTCAGTACAGATCTGACTAAAGAACAAATAGTTGGATTTATAACACCTAGAGATCCAACCTTGATTGCCCTTCAGTGGTGCAGTGGATAGAGGCGTTAGAGTTTTTACGTTTCGAGGTGAGCCTTGTCAGAGGATAGCAGTTTCAGTTCCTACCCAAGTCAGCCAGAGGGATTACTTGGTCAAAAATATTGTTAGATAACAACTCTAGAAGGCAGTGATTAGGGATATGGTTACGAGACTTAGCATTCCTATCTGAGGTGATTCCTATCACCTGATGACGGCCTGAGGTGGACTAGGCTGAAATGTAGTGTAGAAAAACATCATAAAAAAGGCTACCAAGATGAGGACAAATAGTCCGAATAATAAAATTGATTCTTAATTCCTAAGAATATTATATTATAAACTTATTACCACTTCTTCGTTAGGGTCACTTTTGTTTGTTTGGCTTTGTTCTTTATTTTGAAAATAAATATTCAAGTATCTCACTTTTTTTTTTCAAGATTCAAAACTCATGTCTGAACATATTTTATGTTTTAGTTTTCTTATAGATTTTTCTACATAAAACTGTAGAAAAAGTTTTTATCAAATTTATCTAGGAAAAGTTTTTATCAAATTTTTCATGAGTTCATAGTTACTCTTTAAAATTTTCTTTTTCAAGTCCTTATGTAAATTATATATGACAGAATTTTTTGTTTTATTGTTCACCCTGCATAGACATTGAACTGTGTATTACATTCCTAAATTATATTCAACAAGTCTTAATTTTTGCTAAACAAATATTCGACAAAATTATTTTAGTTACAAGTTGGTTGATTCATATATTTCAAACTAATCTTAACAGGAATTAATACCGCATCGTTAAACTTCATTAAGAAAAAGTTTGATAAACCATAGTTGCCCTATATTCAATGGAATTAAAATTAATTAAAAAAATGATTCATATACCTAATGAGTCTTCAGACCTGTTGTACCCTACCGAGAAAGATACTAAATATATGATTTAAATCTTTTAATGCACATTAAAAGAAGTGTATACATAATGATCTAACACAAGATGATCCATCCTGATATTAGTACAAATAAAGAAGCTCAAGATTTTTTTCTTTTTACTATTCTTTTAATTATCCTGATTTTCTTAAATCAAAATATTCTAAACATGAATTTAGCAATAAGCAAGTGAAAAATTTTGTTTTATTCGCATCCATATTTTATTTTATTCGTGATTGTTATTGGGTAACAGCTTGCATGCAAGCCACAGCTAATTATATACAGTATCATGAAAATCGATTGCCAATATTTTCAGCTCACTTAGAAAATAAATATCTGTAGAAATTAACTTTTTTAGTGTTTCATCAACACAAAATGTATTAATTTTGTACAATATTTTGTGTATATTTTTTAAAGTTTGCAATTTGAAAACAATGATTTTAAATTTAATTTCTTTAACATGGTTCCATAATAATGCTTTTAACCAACAGAATAGTATGTATTAAAGCGTTTAAAATCTATACAGTTTGTTGTTCAAGGTTTGAACCAAAAATCTATGATTACACAGGCCAACTTGGAAAGAGTCACATAAATATTGATTGATTTGAACCACTATTGATTAGTGAGAAGAGGAAAAGAATGAACAAATATTATTTTTGTCTATTCATCTCATGAACATTGATATTTTTACTATCTATATTATTAGCAGTTTGATATTATTACCATGACTACTTTATGAAACATTCATGCATATATACGTGCATATATACATATATATATAATGTACACATAAGTACGCACAATTAATCAAAAGAATCCCATGCATAACGACCCCAAGAATTTTAGACAATAGTCTCAAACTGAAACTGTTATAGACTAAAATTTCAGATAAAAGATAGAACGAGTGATACAAATGGGTTCAGTGAGTGGAAAGGAAGCAGGAAATATATAGAGAAGTGGAAAGGGAGAAGAGACTGAAAAATATAATTAATCTAAAATAAAAGATAAAATATTTAAAAATAAAAAGAGATTTTTATAGTAATAATAAGAAGAAGGAGGAGGAGGAGGATTAAATTATATAAAAAAATTAAATATGTAAATATAACAATTGAAGATAAAAGTAAAAAAAACTATGCATCTATCTTCATCCACCTGATTATTACCGTTATTGTCATTTTCTGTGCTTGTAGGGCTGTTGCATTTACTGCTATCACATCTATTGCAATGACAGTGGTGGTGATCCAACTGCCAACTACTATTAAGTAAATGTAGTCAGCGTTTATTGATATTCTGTCCTTTTGCTGTAATAACCGTTCATTGAATTTGATCAATTTTTTTATGTGTGTTTGGGTGTATTGCTAAAGTTTTTAAATTATCTTTCTCATTTTGTATCAGTCCTTGTTAATTGTCAATATAGGAAGTTATCCAAACATTCGTCACTAGATATGAAAGGGAATTCCTCGACACTTGTTATATGTTTGTTTCATAATAATGTCTCTTTTTCATTCATATTTTCTTCTGATTAAAGGTATATCAGTGTCTCTCTAAATTAAATTTGACTTATATATGAAATTGTCAACATGCAGCTACCTATACACCCACTCCTTTTATTTTATTTTCTCTTACTCTCTTTTCTTTGCAGTTAGAATTATTTAAACCATTGTGTGATGAGACACATCTTTTGATTATTTATTCATTATTCTAACAATTTACCCTTTAAGACCCATTTTTCAGTATGTGTCAGTGTTCATTTAAAGTCTAGTCACAATTATCTTTGGATAAATATTTCTAATAAGAAATACTTGTACAATTTTATATAAATGAATTGCATTATAATACTATATAGGTGTGTGTTTGTGTGTATTATATATATATACATGTATAGATAGATAGATAGATAGATTAATTCTAAAATAAGGATTAATATCTAGGGGACAATTTTCATAAAAAAATAGAAAGCTATACTCCTTATGAGAGTTTAATGTGATAGAAATTCCACAGAGCATATTTAAGTGAAAAAAATAAATATACTATAAAACATTTATGTATTTATTTCCACAATGTAATCAATATATTAAAATTATATTTCCAAATTATACAATTAGGTAAAGCCAAACCAATTATGATGTCACCCTAAATTCTAAATCGTTATCAAAATCCATATTGATAATAAATTATCAATTTTTTTTATTCAAAAGTTGCAAAGAATACAAACTTTTAATTCAGTATATTAAACATCCCAATTTTTGCTTTTTCTTTTACTTATTTCTAAAAATACGGACCTCAACACCATCCTATTTCTTTCAAAACTAGTTTATGATATTCTCATTATGTAGATACATTAAAGATTGATTAGATTTGATGAGCAATCAAATTACTTTTTATTCTTAAGCTCTATAATTTCAAGTCCTAATACTTAAAATTAAATCATTATGATATTATATCAAAAAATGAGGAAACAGTAAAGTAAAAGATTGTCTATTTTTACTAAAAATTGGTTTCTCAAACAAAAAGTGCATTACCAAAATAGCATTTGCTGCAATATTGTGTCAAAAAACTAAAGTTGTTACATTGGTAATGTAGACCAGTATAGATTGCACATTAAAAACAAATGGCCTAGTGTGTAGGCAGTCACACTTAGGAACTGTAGTACTTGAGTTTGAATTCCAGCCATTCCATTTGTGTTCATAATTGGACCAATATCTTTGGGAAAGGTATGAAACTCCACATTCCATCCAACTATGGGTTAAATAGCAAACATTGTGTTATTAAAGAAAAAAAACTTTGTGTGTATACAATGATTGTTCTTGGCATTAAATGACCTTAAAAGGTTGATATGCCACAAAACACAAACAAACAATAAAACTAATGGCTCCATTTACCTTACTATTTTATACTTAGTTGGGAGAAAAATATGAATTTATTCAATAATGAACTGATATTAATCAAAAACAATATGCAACAGAATTTAAACATTCCAAGTGAAGCTATCTAGTATAGCAAATTCAATGATAATAGTGTTACACCTTTGGGATTTCCATAATATTTGATTTAATTATAACTTTGAGGTTGGCATAATTGTAACTAAGTGATTCTCTAAGTCATACACTGAGTTAAAAAGAAGAAAAAATGTTTTTTAATTGATGACAGGAAGTCTCTTAGGAAAAATTAAAATATTATCATTAGGTCTTTATTGATATGCCCTAATTATAAAAAAAATATAATTATTACTGCATATCAATATTATCTAGATGTAAGAAGTAATAAAATAGATTCAGAGTGGCACATACATCAATGGACACATTTGAATAAGAGAAGAGATAAGTGATGAACACTGAATAGAGAACTGGCTAATGTAATAGATCTTTGAAAAATTATCAAGCAACAAAATGCAAAGGATACAAGGTGCAGAGTTGGAAAGAAATGATGGAAGATGTTAGTAGATGAGGGGGGAAACCTTGACAAAAAATAGAAAAATATAAAAATATAATAATTTGCTTTTAAGTCTTGATAGTCATAGAACTGTAGTGATCATTAAAGTAATCAGGCAAGGTCTTTCCTTAATGATAAATTAAATGACGATACATGATTTTTTTCAGTTTAGTCTACTTATGGTACAAAATTGCAAATATGGAACATAACATAAAAAAATCCTTCTGTTTACACTAATTACTATTTTATAAAAACATAATTTTCTGAGAAAACAAACAACTCTATACTCGTTGATAATATGAATTTTGTAATTTTTATTAATTACAATCAAATTTTGAAAAGGGTCATTTTACATATACATTTGCACCAAACAAGGGATGCAAACATTGCTACATCCCATCCATCCCACTCATTCATATAAAAAGATGCCTCATTTGTAAATTATTTATCTTATTTTATAAAATCAAAGTATATATTAAACAGTTTCATTCTATCTTTTAGAATGAATGTTTAGAAGTCCTAGGGTTTTGTTTTACAAATCTATTATCTACTGAATTTTTATCATCCAAAAAAATTACATAGTGTTTAAATTTTGATTAATTCTCAGCAGATAATCTTTAGGGTTGCCCTATATCACTTCCTTAAATTATACTTGTCTTGTTCTTTGTAAATTATTTTATTTTCTAATTATAGATATTGTTGGAATTGAGTGTACACAATTCATGTCATAAAATAAACACAAAATCTAATTAAAAAAATGAATAGGATTGAGGCATTTGTGTTGTTGAACAGACTCATTAATTTATTCCAGTTTTGTAACTAAACTAGATATGAATAATAACAAAAAATAAAAATGGTTTGCAAACAAAATTTCCAGAAATATTTTCTAAACGTCTGAACAAATAGAAATAATTGAAAGTACCAATTAGATTTTTAAAAAAATATATCTTATATATATATATATAAGAACCAGCAAGTGACTTGATTCTCCAGACAAAGTAGATATTTTAATTGATACTGTTCATAATGAATAGGCAATTATGTCGAAAAGAAAAAAAAGAAAATTATAAATCATTTCTGTTATTCAGTAGGTCTGAAAAATGTATAGAAAATTATGATTATCCTTTTCCAACTTCTGAGAGCATCTTTGCTAAATTAAACTGGCTAATGTGCTTTCAAAACTGGATTTGTAAACTTCTAGATCTCTGGTGAATAAAAATACAAGTGATTTATGACAATAAATCTACACAAAAATCTTTATAAAATGAATGCACTTTTTCCAGGAATAGAAGTACCTTTTACAATACTAAAAAACAGCAACAATATATTCAATATAAATATTGATTACACTGTGAGTTATTTAAATATTATTCTTATAAAGTTTAATAACATGAAACAGCATATTAAGCATTGGTTAGCAAGAGTGAAACATTGGTAAAAGCTTGCACTCTGGAATCGTATTGCGCAAGTTCCGATCCTAGTCAAAATCATTACATTTACCTTTAGCTGCTTCAGGCAGACAGGGCTCATTAACTCAGGAGAACAACTCATCTAGGTGAAGGGCGACATTAAATGCAAAAAGCCCAGGTTTATAGAGAATGTAAAAGAATTGCCTTGTAACTAACTTGGGTTGGTGCTCGACCAAATAAATATAATATTAAGAAAGATTTTGGAAAAGCTTAAACAGAATGGACTGAAGTTTTAAAAAATGTGAATTTTTTCTCAAAACAATTAAATATCTTGGATGAATAATGGATGCTTAAGTAAGAAAGTCAGATCTGTTTGGGTTTGTTGCAAATTAGATATGCCTATGGCAATGAATGCAAAACATGTACATGTTAAAGAGAGTATTGGAGTATAGAATGTCAATAATTTTTTTAATCCTATGATTTGGAATTATATAAGATAATAAACAAGACAAAAACTGAATATTTTAAGACATTTAAATGGGTTGCCTTAATATCTAGAATTGTGTTATATAATGGCAAACACGTAGATGACAATAGAGGTAGGCAGAGGCTAGGCTGAATTAGAAAAGGGTGCTTACTTTTAAAAAGATGTGTTCAGTCTCTTATCTTTCCAAGTTTCCATGGAAGGGAGTCTTTTCATCCTTCTGATCTCCTGAAAATAAAAAATGGAACTACACGAAGACCAGGAGTATTGTTTTTACAGCTTTATTTCCTTATAGTGGAGGTTGAGTAAAAATGGACACTTTTTTATCTTTTTTGTATTTATTAACAATCTCTGAAATATTCATGTTAAAAAGTTAGACCAAAATAATATTTTGTATCTCTGCAAATATCTTGCTGGTGCTTTTTTTATCTCAGAGCAGCTATACTTATAAACATTTTGATTTGAAAATCATTGGTAGAAGTGCCCAACTTACCCAAATCTTGGGGTATGGTGGTCACACTATTGAGGTAAGATGGGCATTCTACTATCTATGAGATAGCATGCTGTAAACTTCTAAATAGGCAAACTTGAACATTATTAGGATCAAATATCTCCTTAACCATCACTTGGCAAATATCTCCTTAACCATCACTTGGCTACAAAATTTCTCTTCGAGAGCAACAACACAACATTTTGATATGCAGTTTCCTCTAAATTGGCTGATTTGTTTTGGCAGCAGCAAAATTTAAGTCTGTAAAGTCTTGGTTGTTGTACAGATAAATGCCAGTTTTACTGAAACCAGCAACTGCATTTGCTGGTGTCAAAGCGATCATCTGTGCATGGAAGACAAGTTGGGGAAAGTCTTAAATTGTAACAGTTCTTCCCGGGTTCGAATGTAGCCACACATACATTGCGAGGTTGAATGCAGTTCTGAAAGGACCAAATACAAATGTATCAAGAGGCTGCACACGACATGAAGTGTGGGGTAGAATGATTAGCATAACAATCCCATGCTCCTTGGCCAAATCAATAGCATCCAAACTGCAATGAGAGTCATGATTGTCCAGAATCATCAGAACAGGTTCTGATTTTGTGCAATGTACCTGGTTGATGAAGTGGTGCATGTACTGAATAAAAGCAGATTCATAAATTTACCCTGACTGTCTAGCTGAATCAGAGAATTACAAAACCATTGGTCGATTTGGTATTGTGAAGTTCTAGTGTAGTAAAATAGGTTCAGCAGGGAAAATACAAATGGCAGCGCCCATGACATTGGGAAATCACTGTCTGACAAAGCCAATTCACGATGATAAAATAATGACTCCAATCAAAACACCCTTAGACACAACATATTTAACACCAAATGCAGAGACCTCTTTCAAAACAAGAGAAAAGGTATTACAATATTTAGTCTCTATGCAACCCATCTACTATGATGCAAGAATATCACTGATGTAAAACCCAGTCATGCCAAATAACAGCAAGGGTTAAAGCAATGCATGGGAGGTCATCAAATTTAGTTATCCATTGGTTGTGGTTTTTAATTTTAAAAAAAATTAACCAAACTTGTTCCAATGGTAGTTGGAGTAAGTTGGTCACATTTCCCTAAATGAAGATGCCCATCTTACCCTAAGTCAACTTTTCATTTCCACCTTATTTTTTTCTAGATAGTGGTAGATTAAGAGGTTTTTCACTTACAATATTTAGTCTCTATGCAACCGATCTACTATGATGCAAGAATATCTCTGATCTAGAACCCAGTCATGCCAAATAACTACACTGATTAATAAAATCTAGAATAAACCAAAACCTCAAAAAAGACAAAATTTATTGAAGTTTTTACTTGCACACGAACATACCAAAATTGTAAATATATTCACAGCTGATATCATTTTCAAGGGGTGCCCATCTTACCTCAACCTTCCCTATATCAAGTGACACCAAATACAAACATTAGTTCATGGTTTTTAACCACATAAATAATGTTTGTTATAAAGATAAAGGCTATGTTTGACATGAAAAAAATTGTCATAAAATCACCGCAATCAAATTGACGCTTAATTAAATTAAAGAAAATTTTATATAACAAGTGAAAAGATTTACCATTATTATTTTTATGATGCAATACAATAATATCCTAACTAGGCCATGCATAGTTATTGACACTTAATAGGAACCAATGACAAAAAAGCTAGGTCAGAGTGTTAAGGATAAATATGATAATGATAAAAATAAACAAATTATAAATCCCCAAAAATGTTTACCCATATTTTGTCACTCAGTACCCATGGCACAATGGATAAAAAAAAAACTTCAAGTTTCTACAGTTTTAGCTGACTATTATTTTAATGTAATAATTTTTTAGAATATATTTCACAACTTAACACTACATGGACATGGTTAACAGAATGATCACTGTTTATCCTTATAGATTCAATAAAAGAATTCCTTCTTGAAATAATGAGAAAAATATGGATGTCTTCTTATCTATATGATTGTTTCAATTTAAATTCAATTTACTTTGTTCTGTCCTACATATGTATTTATATATGTAAATTAAAAATGCAATACTTTGAGTTAGCATGTTACTAGGAATGAAACTATTTTCTCAATTCTGATCTGACTGAAAACAATGTATTTTTTCAACAACTAACCAACCATGCGGTTTGCTTATGGATTTAAACAAATCCTATTCTGAACAAGAAAATAATTAATATTATTTCTATTAATAACTACCAGACAAGGTATAAAGATGATAAGAAGAGACTAATCTGTTATCAGCAAAAGAAAAAAATGGCAAAAACAAAAGAATACCATCATCAAAAAGTTTTCTTCTAATTTTAACATTAAGATAAATTATATCTAATTAAGAATGAATCAATGACTAAAACAGCATTTCACACTTTGTTAGAAGAAAAACCAAACCATTGATATATTTCATTCTTATTGCTTGAATAACATTTTCATTCTGTCAATTTCTATCGATTTTCACCTTCAGATCAATGCTGTTTAAACATAAGTTTGCTCTTTCCACATGTGGGAAAAATGTTTTACCATTGTGTGCAAGATGGAATCGGCAACCTGGGAAAGGCAAATGGCATCAAAGCCCATGATTTTGGTCTTTTAAGATATCGTCCTACCAACGCAAATTCCCATTGTTTGTAAGCAGATGAGGTGGTACCTCTCTGTATATAAACAGGTCATTTGGTTAACATGTGCGAGAGTTAGTTGCAGAATTCCCGAGTACAGGTGGGGTGTGTGTTTATTGTGCTGCTATGTTTTGAGTTTCTGGCTCACGTGTTGGTTGGACCTATCTAATACACACTGTACTATATCTTTGGAGTTTGGTCTGGAGTGAAACTGACAGTAACTAACGGCGGCCATTTTTCCAGGTTTGGATTTTACTTTACTATGATGGACTCTCCCGTCGATTTCGACGTATGAGGGTCATCAAACCACATATGGTCGTCAGACTACCAACGGGGATTTGTAGCACCATCCACACTTCTTGGAACTGCTGATAACACAAAGTCAGTGCAAGTGATTGCCACATACTACATTAACAACAGACCTCAGGTTTATATTCAAAGTTTTTCTTCTCCTAGATGCCTGTCTTCCCAAAGTCTGAGGGTGCATCTACCCAGTGGGTTTAACAGCGCCCCCAAATACTAACCTGGGTATTTTCCTGCCCGGCGCAAGATACAGTATGTGGTATTCGTAAATGGTCAGCCATCAACTACTGACCAGGCTCGATGTTGCTTAACTTCGGTCATCTGACAGGAACCGGTGTCTCAACGCGACTTGACCGTATTTATAATTTACTTTACTATATATATATATATATATATATATATATATATATAGTAGATAAGCGTAGACATGGAGTCAATGGCCTCTGATGACCGCGCAGATGAGAAACTGAGAGTCAACAAAGGCCATTGACTCCATATATATGCTTATCTTCTATACATGTTCTATTACTAATGTTGATCACCCTAACTATAAATATAATTAATCCCACTCTAGGCGCTCAACATATAACTAGAACACACAGAGCCCTCTCTACGCCAACATTTAAATAGCAACAAAAAAGCTGACGTCAGCAACTGCACCCTAAGCAATTGCCCAATAGCAGACAAGAACATATGCCACACAACTTACGTGATCTACAAGATAACATGCCCTAAATGTCAACAGATCTACATACGTAGTATTAATAGAAAAGTCAAACAACACAGCACGTATGAGTATTTTATAGTATTAGGATTTACACACACATATACATGTATATTTGCACTTAAACAATGTATGTACATATTACATACACAAATCTAAAAAGCTCACCTACGCACCCCCACACATGGGAAAAAAATAAACAATAAAAATAAAACAAGACACTAAATATATATACGTTGAATAGTATATATATATATTTATATATATACATACATACAGGAGGTTTAGGTAAGTTGGGCATTAGGGTAAGATGGGCAACCCCTTGAAAATGATATCAGCTGTGATTTTCATGAGTCGATGTTGCTTGTGGGAAACACTTGCTTTGCCCTAATTCAATTGCCCTAAAAAAATTTTGATGAATATTCATCATGGTCAAAATAAATGAAAAAAAAAATTTTGCACATAAAAAGTAAATATTTTCATGTGAACAATTTTTTTTCTATAGACACCATTGTGTTCCTAGCCGAAAGGTTCCGGCATTATTCTGACTTTTTCTACTAGTACTATCTTCATGCAAAGTAAAATAAACCTTAATCTACCACTGTTTAGGAAAAAATTGGGTTGAACTCAAAAGTTTGATTTGGGGTAAGATGATCATCTTCATTTGGTAAAAGATGGGCATGTGACCAACTCTCCTCAACTACTAACAAGTTTGGTTAATTTCTTTTTAAAATAAAAAACCACAAGCAATGGATAACTAAATTTGATGACCTCCCAGGTATTGCTTTAATGCTTACTGGCACATAGATGAGTATGTAGGGCAACACATGATGGATTAATGCTCAATAATTCTTGGGAAACTCCCTTGTTGGGGCAAATAGATAGGATTTTTGTAACATAATTGAGCCCTTTTTGGTATGACACTGCTGCTAAGAGATAGTAGCATAGTCATGGCATGCTATTAAGGTTAAATTTTAGGATGTTAGCTTTCTTTTGCTTATGGTCATATAATGAACCGATTTTAGTAAAACAAACAGAAGTGCATTTAATGAATGTAACATATTAATGAGGAAAACTGTTTAAAATAAAGCAAAAG
Source organism: Idiosepius hallami (assembly GCA_034780655.1). Lineage (NCBI taxonomy): Eukaryota > Metazoa > Mollusca > Cephalopoda > Idiosepiidae > Idiosepius > Idiosepius hallami. The sequence continues at coordinate 24,236 of JAUZSX010056356.1, forward strand.
ATGAAAAAGCTAGTTAATAGAATTTTTCTACCTTAGCTTATTGGACGATAATATTGAAAAAGCCTCATTTTTCGAAGCTAAAAATTTGCCACGGCTTATTTGACAAGTCAGCTTTTTAGCTCAAAAATACAGTATTTGTTCAGTCTCCACAAAAACAATTTTTCACTTTGAATTTTAAAGGAAGGTAACTTTGAGAGATTCCTAATTGACAAATTGAAATGTTGCTTTTTTTTCCTTTTCTAAAAGATTTAAAGTCCTTTTTTTTTTTAAGATGTTCTGAACATAAGTTACTCTGGATGCTTTTAGTGTTAATACTTGCTTTATCCATTCAATATTGAGAATTCATCATTTCTGACCCAAATCAGATTGATTTTTTCAGTATCCTTCTGTGCATGTTAAAGTTAAATGATCAAGAATTGATATTTTTTCTCAATCTTGTTCTTCCTTTCATCATAATTGAATTTTCTTAATCTCAGCAAAGATTTTTATTATATTGCCTTGATAACTATTCTAAACTGAAATAGATAAAAGATGTCTTCTAATTATAGTCTATAAAATTAATGCAAGACTTTAGTGTAATAATAGAGAGAAAGTGTAATAATAGAGAGGAAAGAAATTAAGAAAAGATTAATACCTGAAAATAAATACACTGCATATTTTGAAAGTCCTTCATTTGCCCGTCTATGCTTATATAGATATTATTTATTTTTATTATTTAGTTCTCTTGCTTGGCGAGCTGAGAGTCGACTCCTTGAGTCGATTTCATAAGCGTTTTTTGTATTTGACTGGCAAGGTCATTAGCCCTGCACAGGCAAGCCTTTTTCCTAAAGATGACTGCAAGGCAGCAGTAGGATTTGGAGTCAGAATTCCCATCTCTTAGTCTTTTTTGCTGTAGCAAGGCCCACAAGGCAGAGGTGTCTCTGTGGGCTTTTATAATAATAATTTCCCTTCAGCTAGATGATATACTTTCCCGAGTTAACGAGCCCCATCTGCCCAAGGCAACTAAAGGTAGGTGTAATGGTTTTTATTGGGATTTGAACTCACGTAAAATGATTCCAGATATTTATCACTCAAAAATATAGAGTATTGATTTTCAGTGTAAGTTGATAGAACTTCTAAAAACTAATTTAAATAGTATTTTATTTAATCAAAGTAATTGTATTCTGAATCATTTGCTCAGTTATTTTTTGTAAATGTATTTAACATGTATATCTTTGCATGAGTTAAAAACAATTTAATCAACTCTAATGCTGACCCATTGTTTATCTTTCATGTTAACCCTAGCAGGGGCTCTTCTGTTAAAATCAACATGATATGATGTGTCCACTTAATATGACACAAGTTATCCAGCTTACATACTTAAACCTTATTGACCTTAAGCCAAAACCTGACGCCCAAAACTACTTTAGAAATATTTTTACAGGAGATGCTAAGACTGTTAATTATGTTCACACAATGAGTATTTGTGATTGTTAACTTCGTGTAGTTTGAATCTGTATGTGTGTATGTCCAATGCTTTTGTAAAAAAAGCACTATAATATAAATTATTTTTCAAACTAAGCAAGTCGAACATGGATTTGTAAACCGATTATATGAAAATAGTATATTTCAAACATCTAAAGTACCTGTCAACCTGGTTAAGTTTTTCATATTTGGACTAATTTGTCATAAAATGATCTTGTAACCCATATGAATTTTATGCCAGAAATTGATCATATGAAAAACCTTTATTAAAGAGGCAAATTAATTCTTGTGTGTTGCTATCATTTTAATGGCATTTGGTTATACTACTGATTTTTTTTAATAAAGAAAAAAAATAAAGTTTAAATTTTGGGACCAGTAAGTAAAATTAGTTAGTAAACCTATAAGCAACAGTAAGTAAATCTTAATTTTTTTTTTTTTAAAGTGAAAAACTGAACAAACATGAGTTAAGGAAATGACATTAACTCTTTTGATGCAATAATAACTTCTTTTCTAGTCAAGTTTACGGTGTTTTAACCTTGAAAATTACTAAATTAGTCTTGATAACATTAAAAGATTTTTTTATTAAATGATTTGATAATGTTAAATTTTGTTGGCATCTATGATATATTCATAATTTATCCTGTTAGGAAATACTGTTTTTTATGCACTGATTATTATTTAGTGTTATTAATTAATATAAGGAAAAAAATCTGCTTGTAGAAAAATTATTCAAGTGATTGAATGAAAATTTCATATTAGATTTTGTCGTCTTCTCTACTCATTCCAATCTTTGACCATTTTGAGGAATAACGGAAAAAAATCTAAATTTCTATCTTCACCCAATATATTTTTTGGGGGCTAACAAGCCGACTCGCCAAATAAGCCAAGGCTCGTCAAATAAGCCAAGGTCAAGTTTTAGTTCTCAAAAGATTTTCCATATTACTGCCCAATGAGCTGAGGCAAAAAAATTTGTGTTAACAACTTTTTTTTTTCTTTTTGTATCTCTCTAAATATTTTTTCGTCAATTAAGTGTTACATACGTTACACACCAATGCACATTCTTTTTTACTAACATTGATTCTATTTGCCTTTTTTTTTTCTTTTTACGAACAAATGCACTAGCAGTGTGCAGAAATGGCAATTTTAAAAAAATTAATTATATGACATAAACTTACCAATAAAATGCACAAAATTGGTGTGGTGTATTGATGTTATTTATTTAAATCCCTCTTAAAATAAACCATTACATTGTTTTTAAAACTTAAATTTCTTGATTTTAAAAAAAACATTCTAAAAAGCACCATTCTGCAGAAATCATGTGTGAGATTTTTTTTTTCCCTTATAAAAAACATTAATTTTTAAAATGTTAAACTTTTAAAATTTAAAAATCTATACAAATTTTTTTTTCATCATTCAATTTTTTCTAATTTTTTCCAGGTCTGATTTAAAACAGTTATATTTTTCGAATAAAACAAAAATTATTTAACAAAGAAGCATTTTTCTTAAATTTACCCCCAGCCATATAAAAACTCAAAAAACAAAAAAAATTAAAATTTGAGGTTATCCGTTCAATATTATTAGCCGGAAAATTACAGTAATACTGTGAGTCCGTACAGATACTTAGGAATTGTTTGAAACATACCACTCTTAAATTAATGAAATCCAAGTTCTATTTTCAACCAAAGAATTTAATTGCTATAGCAGTTGTCATTTTCATTAACATATTTAATAAAACATTATTGAATTGATGATAGCTTGCTAATATCATTATATCATCTCTTTTTCAATATCTGTATTGCTTTCTTCTTGCCACCACCTTCAGCACCTGATGACTGGTGGCAATGGCTTTTATTGATATTTCTATTTAATCATTGGTCAGTTAAACCTTAATTAAAATGCTTCAGCAGTGCCTTTTTCTACTCAAGTCAGAGGGATAGTTGTGTCTGTATCTTATTAGAATTGATATTCTGTTTCTTTTTGCTATTTGTTTTTTGATTTCCTTTAACATTGTTTTTCTTTTATGATTTGCTTTATCTTGTGGTATCTGATGTAAGGCACTACATTTTTTCTTTTTCTATAAACTATCCAAGATTAAATAAGCCATTACTTTTGGATAATTATGACTTATTTTCAACCAATTTGTGTTAAGTCGTGTCCATAGTTATGTCACTCTACTTTTTAGCTCATATTACTTCAGTAAATTTGTACTTTTTTATTTCATTATTAGTTTATATTTTCCAGACACATTTTTCTTTTCCTATATTTATTTGTTTATATTATTTCAGCACTTTGTAATGTATACTGTTTTTTCTAGTTTTTTCTAGTTTTTTTTTCTAGTTACTCTTATTGTAAATAAAAACTGGTGGGAGTATAATAATGTATGGAGGTCAATGGGATATAACTGTAACAGTAAAAAAGAATGTAGGCTTCATTATTCAAATTGTTTTGACTTCTATTCTTCACTTTATTGTAATATCTGTTATCTTTCAGCCTTCTTTGGGTTTAAATCCAACTCAAGAACTTTAATATTAAGTTTAGGGACCTTCTCTGAACTACTGTTGTAGTTTTATCTTCAAAAGAGCTACAGGAGAAAGGGTCTCATAAGAAATACACTTATTTCTTCTCTCATAGCATAAACAAAATCCATTTTTATTAATAATGCACAAAATAATCACTATACTTTTTAATTAAGATTTTTAATTTCAAATTGTTTGCTTTAAAAGTATTTTTAATATTAAATCTATCCTGCAGTCCCGACATAACAGATAGTCACTAATAATGGCTACCATGAAAGGTCTTATATTGGGTCTGCAATGTATCATTATATGTTTTTTGAAGAATATTCTTATTTTTTTATGTATCTCATCAGTTATTTGCCAAAATTTTTCAAATTTTAAATGTATAATATATTAATTACCTTTTCTAACTGTATCAATGAGAAAATGTTAACTAAAATTTATTAGTTTTCAGAAATCTTCCAAATTTTCACAAAATTTTTCTGTAAGATTTTTGTAACTGAAATTGTTATTCAAAATTATATTTAACATTCTCTAATTTTTTAGCATATGTGTGATAGCTAGCTTTGATTTGCAATACATAACCTCAAACCCAAGTCAACCTATTTTGTTTACTTTATTAATTTTCTTGGAAACTGTAAGGTTATTCTCATTTTCATTAACTATTGGTTAAATAATAGAATTACTCTCCTTCTAACAATTTTTATTATTTCTCTTGAACACTTTAATTAGAATAATTAAGAATATTAAGTGTAAAAAATTTGTTTATGTGGAAATAATAATGAATGCTACTTGATTCAAGGTCAAATAAACTGAAGATAGTTTACTTTAATGGCTGGATCAATTATATGTATTGTTTTTTAGCTTACTGTTTTATTTTAGAATTATACTCACCTGACACATTGCACAAAAGATCTAGGCTTTGTTCTATATCATTGATGAATGGCATTAATTTAAAATTAAAGGTTCTATACATGGAAATAGATAAGAATATTCAAAATATTTATATGGTACTAGTTAGCATTTATAAAATGTAAACACTCTCCCAAAGGATTGAATAATGGGTTGATTTACAAGAAGAATCCCAAGTTTAAAATAAAAGTTTTCAAGTTCATAAAGTGATATCTGAAGCCCACATTAGCCAAAATATTTTTAATATAACTATAGAAATGGAAATTTAAGCCTGTTAATTTTAATAGTAATAATAATAGTAACAACAGAAACTCGTCTCACAAATTTATCTTATATTAGTAATTTTAATTTTGATACATTATTTTCGAGTATAGCAATTTTTTAAAATGTTAACATCTCCATCAATACTTATTTTTACTATTGTAAAAGCCATGTTGTATTTAATAAACCTTTTTTTATTGTAATCTGTTTCAGGAAAAAAGTATTTTATTATGTATAGCCTAAAAAACCAGTTTAAATTCCAGTATATACATATAAAACAAAACAATTTCTTTAGATGAATTTTAGACAACAAAAAAACACAAAATACTTCATAGTACCAATGGAATAACCAACCACTAAGTCAAATTAGTTTGAATCACTTGGTTTGATCAATTAACCTTCAGATTTTCAAAAGGCTGAATTTAAAACAAAGAATATTTAAGAGAATGATAAAGGTGAAAAAATATTTACTAGCTTTAAGTATTTGACATATCCTCCTCTTTGTGCATGTTTATTTCTTGTCTGCTTGAACATGATGTTCTCAAAATGAAACCAACTGTGTTCAGTGTCATAGCTTTTTCTTTTCATTGAATATTGCTTGTGGCTTCTACAGTTGTATGCCTGCCTATTAAGCTAATTCATATAATTTCATATATGTACGTGTTCTGTAAAATATGGTATGATACTATGATTAATTTATATTAAAGAAAAATTCTATAATTTCAAGTTTTTCTTCCACATAAATAGTAATTTTTTGTTACTGTGATTATTAACAAAAATCTCATTGATGCTCAAGTTTTTATTGCTTTTCCATTCTTCATAAGCCTATTTTTCCAAGTAAAGATTTATTCACTAGTAATTTTTAATGATCAATTGCAAATCTGATGATTGCTTGGAAAAAGTATCCAGAAATTGAACAAATTGAAAAAGAGCGATTACAATATCAATAAATATTAATAGAATTTAAACTTTGAATAGATTATTCCCCAGCGATATTTTAGCCTTTAGCATTCTGCATTAGTTATGAATTCCAATGCTAAGATTATGTATGCTTTGTAACTTTGTTGTCTATTTGTAATCAATTTCTGCTGTCCAGATTCTTTTTGTTATTCTACTGCCAAAAATCATTGTACAAATGACTTATTGCAATACGTCCAATATTCCAATCATTGCATTCTGTGATAGAACAAGCTTTTCATTTTGTAAACATAGTTGCTTAATAACTGCAAAAGGTCAAAATGAAGATCAGAATTTTTCTATATTTCTAAGAAAAAAATTGTTAATTTACATTATTTACAATTTTCAGACTATTGTCCTCATATTAATTGTTATATAGTCCACTTGGTATCATACAGGGCTGTGCTTAGGGACCCCGCAGACTCCGCAATTGCGGGTGTACTGCAAGCTCTTCTAGGGGCCGCAAGGCTTTTGTAATGCAAAAAATTACTAAAATAATTAATTGGAATGATTAATTATAAAATCATTATCACACTTGAATTATACATCTATCAATCTATCTCTCTTTCTGTCTATCTCTATCTATGTATATATATAGTTGAAGGCTCCAGTATTTTGATGGGGTATAACTTGCATTTTTGAGTAAAGGGGACGAAAAATCACATTCTGCGTCGGGGCCACTAAGTGGCTGAGCACGACACTGGGCACATAGTTGAACAAATATAAGCATTCAAATCATTAAGTTTAAATTACTTTTATCAAAAATTTTAAAAAATAATTCTGTATTACAATCTAGAAAGAATAATACTCACTTAATAATAATTATAATAATATTTTGGGGTTAAATAATAAATATGATTGATTTGGAGTTTTGTAATGTTTTAACAAAAATGTCTGAATCAGATAGCATCAGGTAGCATCTAAAGAGAACCAGGGAGCCCATCCAGCAAAATTTCATATATCTAACAGAATGAGGACAATAGTCAAAAAAACTCTAGATAGTGTAAACATTAAGAATTCCTATAAGATTTTTTAAATATTCTATGAATGCATATGTTTTTTTTTGTTTTTGTTTTTTGTTTTTTTTTGTCTGTTTCATCTTTTCTAAGGTATTCCACAATGAGACCATTTACTTTTGGTCATCTTTATAATTATAACATTTTAATTCGTTGGAAATAAAGGTTTATATAATTTTACATCAATCAAAATTATTAATTTGAATAAAAAGTAAATCTATCATCATCACTTAACAATAGAATTTCTGGTAAAAAGCTCTGCATGAAGCCATGCGTTTAAAAAGTAAAGTTCAAATATTATTGTAAATTTCTTTTTGTTGCTTCTTAAATATTTTCAAAATCCTCAAATATAATATTATGATGAAATCCATTAATGTGATATTGCTACTATAACATCTTTCATGCTTTATGAAGATTAAAAAATCATAACATCCACAATCTTGATTCATGTCTTTAACATCTATGTACTATTTAACTTAATTTCTTGTCATTAACTTAAATTTTTGCATTGTACAGTTACTTGAGGTTTTTTTTTATTTTTATTCATGAACTTTAGTTGTTCATTAAAGATTTGTCCTGATATATTTTCACTGCAAATTGAGATATGGAATTCTGTGTCTAGAAAAATGTCATCATTGTAAAATGTACCCCAATTCATTTATGCATCAAAACAATGAATGCTTAGAAATTGTTATTGCTTTAACATTATGATAAACTTTTATGGAGGAATGGCACAAGGCTGCTTACTTTAAGCATCTCATTTGAATATGACTTCCAAATGTAGTGCTCTGGTTTAAAATATGTAAAGGATTTGAGAAATTAATCAGAAGCTTAAATGATGAGTCTTTCGATTAGTGATTTGGGAAATGATTTTATATTAGTTTCTTTTCACCACAACCAGCACTTTAAAAACTTCCCAAAATAGCTGTCTCTTCTGTATCTTTCTATTTGGTAAAAATTTAATCAATAATCTTAATTATAAATAAATCTTTTCAAAAAAGACCCAAAAAATTGATCACTTAATATGACAAACAGTCCTCCCTATGTAATGAGGACAGAGGTTCAGATTATCTTCTAATAAGCTTTATTTTGCTTTAATTGAATATAAAAACAAAATTTTTGCCTATGGTAGTGTTCACAACTTTCCATTATAATGGATATTGGAGTGATCAGTTTAGCAATTATTTATCACAGCATTGTTTCCCACTGACCCACTCTTTCATAGGGAATAAAAATCCACCAAACAACTTAGCATTCTGAGTGAGTGTCAGTCTTCAGTGTAGGGTTTTTCTGCTTTCAGTCCAAACCAGATCTAGATTGGAATTTGTATTGATAGTCAGATTCATTGGTTGAAGTATCAGTACTCGGCATATTCGAAGTTCAAATCATCAAGTTTAATCAGCACATTCCTGTAAACTGAGAATTCATGATTCTCCATTGCAGTTACTCCTTCAAATGTATTACCACCTAAAGTGAGATGTCTTTAGGAGATTGTTCACTGTCTTCTTTTCACTGTTTCATTTCGTGCATAGTGGGGGGGTTCACCTTGATTAATTTTACCTTCCAGACTAATGGATCATGTTTTAATATGTTCAAAATGGTGTTTCAGTAAAGCTGTGACAGGTTGAGCAAGCAATGAAGGAAGAAAATTAAGTTTCATCAAGAACTTCTTATGTGGAGCATTTGTAGATATACAGAGTCAAGTTGCGTTGGTGACACCGGTTCCCATCAGATCACTGAAGTTAAGCAACACCGAGCCTAGTCAGTTGTTAGATGGGTGACCATTTAAGAAGATCAGTTACTTTATCTTGCACTGGGGTGGAAAATAACCAGGTTGGTGTCTGGGGCATGGTTAAACCACTGGGTAGATGCATCCTTAGTCTTTGGTTAGACAGGCATAATTACATGCGGCTGGGGACTGCTTATGATGTTAGAATTCACATGAGATTCGCCACTGAATCGTGTGTGTTCAGTGATTGGGCCGGCTAAATCTGCAGAGTCCAGTATGCCGAAAACACACACAGTTGTCTATTGATTTCATATATTTAAATGATAGCATTCTTTTAAACCTACGACATGAAGAGGAAATAAATTTGTCCCTCCATCAGTGTGGGGTAGATGCAATCCTTTAGACTTGATTAGGTCATCAATGGGATATCTATAGATTGGAACAGTTTTGCATTAAGGTAGTTTCCACCTGTTGACTCAGTTTTGGCATTGTGCACCATTCCTTCTAGAAAATCTAGACTTTGAGATAATCAAATCTGATGCTAAGCACCAGCTTTGCCCATCAAATATCTATAAAAAGAATCCATATCTACTCAACAGTTCAGGACAAATCTAATACCATGATACTATTACAACAAGAAATTAGCAAAATTTATCTCCAAGTGCTGAAATATCCCAGTAATAATAAGGGATCGATTAAACTCTTTTCAGTTTTATACAATTGTTTTTTAAATATTTTGGAGGAGTTTGGATGGAAACTTTTAATTGAAGAGTAATCTGTATATTTTTGCAGGAATTTGATTGACAAGTCAAGAACTGATAAACTTCTAGTTGAATCAAATACACACATGCCACCAAGAGATAAAAATGTAAAATCTGATCATGCACTTTACTTGATCTAATGTTTTATTGGTTTTAATATTTAGAGTATAATACTTTTTTAAATGCCATTTAGGTTCAGATAATTTTCTAATATTAATTTTTCGTAATCGTTTTATTCATATAATTTTCTATATTCTTTCTATTCTTAGAAATAATTGTTAATATAAAACCTATACTCTATAGAAATTAAGACATGTTGAGGAAGGGTTGTCAAGGGAAATGAATTGTATATTTATCTTTTTTGAAACAATATAGTCAGACGAGAGGAGACTGATAACATGGGGGTAAATACAATTAAATACATGATTTGAATTCCAAACTATTATAAACTACATTTTCAACCACAAGATAATATTCAGTTTAAAATCTATTAAAAGTTTTCATATTAAAAAATCATCCATAAGTTTTATGCAATTAGTATGATAGATTTATGGAATATTTCATTAAATATAGTATATTTCTAAAAAAAAAATCTATTTATAATTTCCTTAAATATTTCATGATCAATATTAATTTAAAGTTATGCAACTAAAAAATAACCTTTTTTAACACAATCAATTTTGTAAACAAAATTAACATATTTGTGTTTTGTTTTGGAAGAATTAATTTAAAATAATTGTTTTATAAATTACTCATTAGTTTCAAAGGTTTTCCATTCTTACAGATGATTGGTTTTCATAAGTAAATGCTGTCTGAGATGTTATTAAAATTTTCTAATGGCTATTTTTAAAGTAGATATTTTTGAAACAATATACTTTTGAATTTATGACTCAGCATTAGATTACATCCAAAAAAAGCTTAAATATTAAAACTAATGCAAAATGATTATCAATTTTCATATTTTACAAGAGAAAATTACAAAGAAGTTAAATAATTTATATAATTGTATCTTTAAAATAACAGTAAATAAAGTGAAGATAAAGGTAGTCCAATTCTTGATGACAAATGCTAGAGAAATTATTACAAATACTTTTAACTAATTTTTTTAAAAATCTGTTTTGAACACAAGTTTTTTTTTGTTTTGATTTAATAGGTCAAACATAGTTGTTAATCTATCTTATTCATAATAATGTAAAATAAACTTGAAATCATTTAAGACTCTTGTTTAGGAATTAATTTTGACTTTTGAGGCTTAAAATCCTTTGAGCCTTTAAATCTATCCTTTAAATTTTATCTAGAACTTACCAGCCAAAATATTGTGAAAGTAAGATTTTTAGAGTTTAAAAAATTTCAAATTTTTTAACAATACTCTTAAAGTACTCTAAATCAAAATTCTTATACTGATTTCATTTTCATATAAGATATCAAATTTTCTTGAATTATCATTAATGTTAAAGAATTAACAATAACCTAACTATGAATTTTATTTAAAAATGAATCTCTTTAAAAAAAATCTTGGATTTTATTTACAGAATTATTCTTTTCAAATATTTTTAAAAGATAGCAGAAATTATATTTTTGATGATAAATGTTTATCTTCAAAACTAGTAACTATTTTTGTAAAATAAAGAAACTATTCCCAAAACAAATTTATTAATTGAATACTCACTAGATAAAAGCTTTCTGATTAAATGATGCACATAATCTGATCAAGTTGGTATACCATAAAATAGATAAATTTATCAAACAATTTTGGCTCTATTCATAATTTGCATAAAATTTAAAGGTGTTATTTATATTCTATTCAAAATCATAAAAATATGATTAAATGCAAAATTTAAACAAAATATTTTGATATTTTATTAATCTGGTGTTTTGTCTCAAATCATAGAGGACTGAATGATCATATATGTGCCATTCTTGGTTCACTTATGCAATATTAGTTCTATAAACAGTGCAAGATTAGCTTTGAATTTTAATGACAAAAAATTGGAAATAATCTGTTTGATATTGATATTAAAATGTTATTTTTAATAAAAATTTACTGACCATTTAATAAATGTATTTAAAAAAAAAAGATGAGATTTTAGCAATCTTTATAAGAATTCTGAGATAAGCAAAGAGTAGCAGATGTTATGTTTCATAATTATTCCATTTTCATAAGCAAAACAATTTATCAATTTCACTTTTCCTGATAAAAAAAGTAATATTAATTTCTAAAAAAATGTATTTTCCTGAAGTAAAAATACTAAGAGTTTTGATTTTTAAATCATGATAGACAGTTGATATCCAGCAAATGAATTCTGACCCTTTCTATATAAGGGCATGTGTCAAGTGCAAATTCAAAATAAATCAGAAACTGATATTTATCAACATTTATTGGAATCTTGGCAAAAATCTTCATAAATGTTGCTGACATTTTCTGCATGGGATTGAAGATCTCTATCAAACTAAAATACCAACCTCTTCTAATGAATCTACAATAGATTCTTGTGCAATTCATTATTCATATTGGCTGTCATATATATATATATATATATATATATATATATATATATATATATATATATATAA
>JAUZSX010056357.1:0-19806 GCA_034780655.1 Idiosepius hallami
TACAACTTCATGCAAAATTTCAGAAAAATTGAACGGATGGTTGCAGAGAAAAACACGAACGAACGAACATGCCTCAATACATAGGTTCCCCTCATTAAATATCGGGGTACCAAAACCACCACCACCAACAACAAAAAAAAGCTGTTGCTGATAGCGGTGTTATGGTTGGGTGGATAAAGGAAATGTTTACGTGCGCAACAAAAGCGCTTTCTTTAGTGAATAGAAAATCGAATTCATAAAAAATAATCTGTTAAAAAAAAAAAAAAAAAAAAAAAAGGAATGTATTTACGTATGAAACTTTTTTTCGCTGAAAATTTGTGAGACTCGTTTCTTATTTTTGATGACAATCAATGAATCAAATCAATAAGGTGCTTTAAGGGTTAGGGTTCGGCCAAATTTCTCCATTTGCCTGTTTTGCAAAAAGCGACATCAATAAAATATTATTTGTCAAGCAAGCAATAAAGTAATTAGGACAACCGAACCGAACAAGAAGCGCTCGCTCTTGAAGATAGAGTCCAAGTCCAACCTCCAACCAAGTCCATAATTAATTGCACTGTCAGGGCCATGCTTAGGGCTCCCACAATTAAGGAGCGGGGAGGGGACACAAGATCCCTAGGGGCAGTAAAGATCCTTTGGTTTATCTTTGAAATGCAAAAAATTAACAAAAAAATTATTTGTTAGGATTAATTAGAAAATCTTTATCACACTTGAAATAAATACATCTATCTTTCTTTCCGTCGATAGTCGAAGGTTTTAGTGTATTGAGGGGTTATAACTTGCCTTTTTAGGGTAAATGGGCCGGTCGCACCGCACGCACGGCAAGGTGTATTTCCTCATCAAGGCAGCCGCAGAGGGCACTGTCGAGGCCTCCGCGATCGGAGGCCGTGGTGTCACTGTTCGTTCTATATTTCGTAACTTTACGGTATTTTTCGGTGGTTGTTTGTAAGTTAAATTTCCCCGGAAAAATCTTTTTAATACAGGAAAAAAATGTCTCTTTATTGATTTAAAAAATAGACCGAAGTGAATTTATCGCAAAGGTTTTTTGAAATTTTGGGATTGAATTTTTTTTATAAGAACAAAACAAAACAAAAAAACAAACAAACGGGGAATTGAATGGTTTTATTTATATATTTATTTTTTTTAATTTTTGAACCCATAAGGAATGAAAAGCTTAACCCTTTTGGCACGATAACATAACAAATACCGACAACCATAGAAGACCAGGCCAGGACCTTCTAACAAGATCTTGACCAACCAGGCACCAGTACTATATTAAGGCCGAAATATCGGTGTGTGTATGGCTACAAGAACAAAAAAAATATTTTTTAATTTTTGTATATATTATACTTCATAGGTATTCTTTATTTTATTTAAACTTTTTTAAGCAGGCACGGAGAGCGGTCTCAGGGGTCACCGAGCAGTGTGAGTGAGTGAGCGCACAAGCCAAGGCCATACTGGATAATATCCAGAATGGCCTTGCACAAGCACACAGTAGAGAGTGCTTCTTTGTTTTCTTTCTTTTTTCTCTTCTTTTTCTTGACAAATGGAGATTAAATATACTTTTAATCTGTTTCATGTGAAAAGAAAGGGAAGAAGAACATTTGGGAAAAGAAAAAGAAAAGCACCCGCTTCTTCGATTGATTGATTATTGATTGATTGAAGAGTTCAGTTCACTCACTTTGTTGTCGTTGTTGGTTGCAGTTTTGCACTCATTATTTCTAAGTAGGGTTAAGTTGCGAATAAAACCAAAATACATGTTTTTTGTGCTTTCATTGCTTGAGAGAGAGAGAGAGAGAGAGCGAGATAGAGAGAGAGAGAGAGAGTACAGTTAAAGAAGAAGAAATAAAGAGTTGATGACGAGAAAGACAGAGGAGAAGGTAACAAATATTAACATTGTTAATCTAAAACAAAACTGAAGATGAAGCAAGTAGTAGCAGGACCAGAACACGCACACACGCACAAACATAATAAAAACAATTTTTTCGATGAGGAGACTTCATCTTTATCTACTCACACTCTTCTGTTCAATAATAATCAATATCGATCAATCTCCCAAAAAACGGTCAATAATAAAATCCCCCCCCAGTAAAAATGAATTCGACTAAAAATCGAACTCATTATTTTTCACAAAGAAAGAAAGAAAGAATTAGATCATTTGTAGAGAGAGCAAATAATGGCAACAGTATTTAACTTCATTCACTGAAAACACAATTCTTTTTTTTTCTCTGAAAGAAAAAGATAAAGAAAGAAAATAAAGGGTTTTGAAAATAGAAGAAATGGTTTGTTTTTGTTCCTTGAAATAAAGAAAGAAAAACAAGAAATAAATCGATGTTTTTTTGGCACAAAATTTGAAACACAATAATTCATTTCCTCTTCCTCGATTCTTCATTAGCGAAGAAAAACCAAGAAAAACATTTTTTTCGGAATCCTAGAATGAGTTATGATAAATTCTACAAGCATTTCGGACTATTGTCCTTATTCTGTCTCAGTGCATTTAAAAACGGTCGAAACGTAAGAAGACAGGACAATGGTCCGAATAATGCTTATTAAAGAAAAAGAAAATTAAGGAATATTAAAAACAAATTAAAATTACCAAAACAAAACCCAAATAAACGAAGGAAGAATTTTAAAAATATTTAATCTTTCGGTAAATTTACGCGTTTTAGGGTCGTGTAAAAATGGAATGTAGAAAATGAAAACTAAATATGGAAAAATACAAAGGGCACTGGCAGAACCAAAGCCCACAAGACGAAATAATATAATTTTTTTTAAGACGATAGAAAGGGAGATTAGGGTTAGGGTTTTTCTTCGCGCATGCTTAACGACGAAAAGAGGCAATTAATTCATCATCGATAATAATTTAAAAGTATTCGGAAAAAAGAAAACTGCAGACTTTTAACCGGAATCCTAACCCTAAACTCGAACCCCATGTACAAAAAATCCCCCAATTTTCGACTTTCATACTCGCCCTCTTCTATGGTTTAAATTTATGGTTAATTCGAATGCCGGTTATTTGCCCTTTAGTTTCATATTTCAATTTCATTTTCTCCATTCCATTTTTTTTTGCACAACCCAAAAGCGCGTTTGGTCTTCGACACAACCCCCCCCTAAAAAAAAAGAAGATAAAAATATTTTTTTACCTGATTTTGTTTTTTCTGGTTTTCCAAAAATTGAAAAACAAATGCATTTTTTGTCCTTTTTTGAAATTTCTTTTTTTCTGTTATGTTTTTGATTTTTTTCTCATTATTTAATGAAAATAAATTGACCAAAATAGAGAACAGTTTTTAATAGCAAAAATATTTCTGGTAAAAGAATCCAAAATACGCAAAAATTCGTAACAAAAAAACATTATTTTGAAATTTCATTTTTCTTTTCTGTCCAAAAATCATTTCTTTCTCAGAAAAATGATTTAAAACAAAAATCATTTTTGTTTCTTAAATATAAGACGACCAAACCAAAAAGGTCTCTTTTTAATTTCAATTTGATTAAAGAAAAAAAAATGGTTTTCTTTATGACAAAAACAATTCCTTGGTTTGATTTCTTAAAGAATCAAAACAATTTTTTTTTCTCAATTCAGAAAAAATAAAAAAAGAGAAAAACAAAACAAATTCCAAAAAATCCGATTGATTTGAAGAAGGTCGAAAATTTCTCGGCCGGACGATTTTCTAAGAAAAAACCTTACGTTTTTTAAGGGCACTTTTTGCGGGCGACACTCGTTGGCACTTCCACTTCGATTTTGAAAGAAGAATTTTTTTTTTGGGCCATTTTAAGAAAAGAAAATTCCTAGAAACAGAAAATGAATTTCTGTAGCGTCTTCTTTTTCTTCTTTTTTCTCTCCTCAAATGAAGTCAAGTGAATTTAATGTTGGGATTCTGAGTTTTATTTTCCCTCTCTCCTTTATCGCGACTTGTAGAGATTATGGCAATGAAGATGATGATGACGAGGTTGAGAAAGAAGAAAGGACAAATAGAGAGGGAGAAGAAGAAGCAGGTACAGAGCGTAGAAGAGAGAGAAGGGAAGAAAAAGACAAGTGGGTAACTAGAAAAGGGAAAGCACAGTGGTTTGTGATAGTGGCAGAGAAGGAGGAGGTGATATTAAAAAGCATAGTTTCTTCTTCTTCTTCTTCTTCGAATTTCAGCCGCAAAACAAACATTACGACGATGATGATGATTCTAATTATTATCATTCATGAGTTGAACGTTAACAAACATCCATTGAAGCAGCAACAAGAATAACACGAACAAGTAGGATTTGCTCAAAGAAGAAGTCGATGATGATGATGATAGTGGTTGGTTGAAGGAAAAAAAAAAGGCTATCACCTTACAGAGCAATAATGCTAGTGTGAGAACATGAGGACCAAGGGAGGAGATGGCTCTGATGGGGGGGGGCAGAGAAAAAGACGAAAACTAGAAGAAAAGACAAAAAAAAAGAAAAAAAGTCGAATCCAGTAAATCATAAAAAGGTGAAAGTAGTCACCAACACCAACTTTTTCCAACTAACGCTCACCTTTCAAAGGTTGACTTTTAGTGGTATTATTTAGATCTGCTTAAGGTTAGAGTTAGGGGTTAGGGTTGAGATTGAGTTTTGGGTAAGGTTGGGATTAGGGTTGAGAATAGGGCTTG
This sequence comes from Idiosepius hallami, assembly GCA_034780655.1. NCBI lineage: Eukaryota > Metazoa > Mollusca > Cephalopoda > Idiosepiidae > Idiosepius > Idiosepius hallami. The sequence continues at coordinate 4,623 of JAUZSX010056357.1, forward strand.
GCTAGAGATTATCATTATTAAAAAAAAAGGCCAGCCACCATTGAAAACCATGGTAAAAGTGAATGTTAAGAGTCTTATCCCTCTAAAGAACTGATATCCCAGCCCTACCAACCAAAGGCAAAAGAAGACACAGACATGCCAATATTTCAGCCTCATCCTTTTGATCCTGACTCAGCAAAATTACCAACTAGTCACTCAGAGCCTTTCTATTAAAGGTATATTTTCCTAGATGTACCGTCATTTTGACGTTCATTGGAAGAGGGGGGTGGCGGATTATTCGTCCAAATAACTTTGAATATCACTGATTTAAACTATTTTTATAGAAATTTTTCCTCCTCAAATTTCCTAATAATGTTTATTGAAATCATATTTTGACATATTGTTTAATAGGACTGTGGTGACAGTATTCTTTTATCAAATATGTTAGTTATTAGGATGTGATGAGAATATTTTAAATATAAGTATGTTGTCACAGCCCTACAATAAGTAAAGAATTAAAAGAAATGATAAAATAGTCAAGTCTATAATAAAAGCATATTACCACAGCCCTATCAGAGACCTATTAATGAATCAAAAGCTGTTCAATCCCTTATTTTTTGTTCATTTCATAAAAAGTTTAAATAGAATTTTCTGAGAATGTTGAGTAAGAGTAGAAGATATGTTGATTATATGAACATAATTGATTGGAGAAAAATTTCAGAATTAAATTTAAAAAAATTATATTACAAGGATGTATTCTGGTTGCTAAAAAATAATGATTTGAAAAATTATTATCATTAAATAACAAGCAAAATTTATTTAGAGCGAAAAATAGATTTTAACCCTTTCGACCTTAAAGGGCCAATATATCGGCCTTAGTAACCAAAGGCAAAAAAAGACACACTGACATTTCTACCCATAATATGTTTTTTTAACAGAACGGCTCTGAGGGACTACTTGGTAATATTGCTAAGTCAGGATCCAAAGGTAGAGGTTGAAATATCGTTGTTTGTGTGTCTTCTTTTCCCTTTAGTCGCCAGGGCAGTTATATCGGTTCTCTAGGGTTTAAAGGGTTAAAAAAATACCTCTGAAAGCTGATTACAACAGAAGGGGAGTAACTCTTTATTGAAATGAATGTTTCTGAATGGTTTTTACAATTTCTCTTTAAAAAACAACCAATCCATCCATCCTTATAAAGATGTTGGTAGTTGTAACCATAAAAAATAATCACATTCCATTATTTAAGATTGAAACTTAGTTTTAATAAAAATACTTCCTCAATCAAGTGGTTCAAATTTTGCTTTATTTACATGAACAAAAAAAAAAAACCCCAAACCAACAGACCCTAAAAAAGATGATTAAACTTTAAATATCAAAAGAAAGAAATTTAGATGAAAGAAGCAAAATATCTACACATTGAAAAAATATCAAATACAGTTTTTTAAATTCACTTCAAAATTGACAGCCTTTACTTTTCAATAAAAATTACAAAAGCTTTAAGGATAATAAATTATTGATAAACATTTATAAAAACTTAAATAAAATTATGCAAAGTATTTTTCAAAGATTTCCTAATATCATTGCGTTATTTTTTCAATCTAAGTCAATATTTTATTTTATTAACTTTTTCAAGCTTCTTTCATTTTTTAAAAAAAATATATGTAGAATTAACATTTGTATCTGTTTGCCAACCAATACATTATTATCACCTGAAATAAATAGTTGGAGAAGAAGGTGCTAAGTCAAAATGTCTAAAAGCTAAAAGAATTAAAAAAAAGCAAAAAGCCCCAATAAGAAAAGGGCTTGAAAAACCCCTAAGCCAGACATCTATTGAATATTATAAGAAAAACAACAATCTATCCCGTATATCATAGCTTATTAATATAATTTACATAAGTCAACTCTAGTGCACAGAGATTTATTCAACTGTTACCCTGGTTGCATTAGAAGTTAACAAGTTTCCAAATTGGAATAAAATTTCATAACATAAAGATGACTAAATTTTTATTCTTTGACTAGAAATTCAACCAACTCAACTTAAAACCTTCATTACTTAAAATAAAAGAAATTTCAATAATACAAATTGTTTTTCAGGTTTCTGAACTAATTTTATTGAATCAACAATAATAGACCAATAAATATGAAATAAAAACATCAAACCAATAATAAATAGTAATTATGATAATAATAATAAATGGATATTGTACTTTTGATAAAGATTTCTTTCTGATTAAATAGAGATAAATACAAACCAAAAAATTTCAACCTATTTTTGCTTCTAGATTCAAAGGCAAAATCTAACACTTTTACTGTTTTATTACTACAAACAATTGCAGCCGGTTTGTAATTTTTTATTGGTTATTTAATGCAGAGAACAATCATTTTTGTCCACACACTTTTTTTAATAACACAATATGCACTATTTGACCCATAGCTGGAGAGAATGTGGGGATTTATAGCTTTCCCAAGGGTATAATCACAAACAGAACCACTGGGGTTCAAACTTGTATAATACAACTCCAAAGTCCGGCTGCCTATCCTCTAGCCTAATTGGACCTCCTCAGCTAGTAGATAAATTCAACTTTGATAAAATGGCCGTGAACTCTGTACAGTAAGTCATGTTGTTGAATTGTGAAACCTGGGCTGGTGAAGCTCACCATAGTCGTGGTAGATGTTGCATTTGTAAGATGAAATTTGTGAAAAAGAAAAAACCTATAGCTTGACAGCTGAAAAGAGTAAGGCCATTTACGATTGAGCACATAAATATAACCATGTGTCTGTTTTGAACTGGACAAATAATTACTCGGACTCTTCCATCTTTTCTAATATTCTCCACTACAAGTTGAAGAGTAGTAGGGCCATGCTAACACCGCAACTGCAAGGGGGGCTGTAAGCTCCCTAGGGGCCGCAAGGCTCATTGGCTTCACAGATCGTTTGTAGAACAAAAATTACTAAAATTAATTATTAGGATTAAATAAAGAAAATCATTATCACTCTTATATGATGAAATTATGAATGCATCTCTTGTCTCTCTCTATATATATTTGTATACTACATATATGAATATATAGACTTTGATTGAAGCCTATAGTATGTTGTGGGTATGCAAGTTTCCCTTTATGGGGAAAAAGTGCCACAAGGGGTATTCGGCGTCGGGGCTGGTATGTGGCTAAGCATGGCACTGAAGAGTAGTGTATAGAATAGAATCACCTGGATTAAAGATGATCAGGAATGAATTTGGTAAAACCTGATCGACACTTAGTTACCATATTTTCATATCAGAATTCCTTAAAACATCCTCTGATGTATTTCATATTGTGATTATAAAAGACTTTTATCATAGAAAATTTTATTTGCCTAATAATGTATAATAATCAATTCTAAATTTAAAGAATAACTTCTGATATACAAAGGAACTAATTATCTAAAGGATAATAAATAGCTACAATTCTCTAAGTATCTTTGTGTTTCCGGCAATGAAATGTCTCCATCATGGACCAGATCAATAATGGTTTGCCCAAGCCCTTGGAGGAGCTACTGGCAGGTCGGACCTTCCCTGCAGGGAGTGGGCTATGCTTAACCTTGCTTGGGCCAAGGTGGCAAGGACCAGAGATAACCTCTCAAGGTAAGGCTTTGTGCAGGACGCAGTTTGCCCATGAGGCACTGCTGAGCAGACCATTGCTCACCTGCTTACAGACTGCCTACTTAGTGTAAATTGCCCTGAATGAACCTAAGGGACACGGCGGTTGCCATCCATTGTTTCCTCTTTAGATGGAGCGGCACAATATGATGATGATTGAGAGATTTATTTCAAGGAAAATAATTCAATTAACTAAAATTAGGTTTCAAAAACTTACTCCTTCATACTCAAACAAGAACAACCACCACAACACCTGACATGTCAGAAGACTTGCACAATCAAACACATCCTCGTAGAAGTGGAGGCCTATGCTACTGCGAGAAATTATCACCTAAAAACCAACAATATGAAAGACATATTTGAAAACTACACAAACAACATTATCTCATTTTTGATCCATCTATACCTAAGAATATAAAACCAAACCCTTAAAAAAAAGAACAAAACTTAATTCAAACAAATAACCTTGTTCCTCCCAAAAAATAATCAAAGACAAACAACCACCTTCAAAAACCAAACAAAAGAACAAAAACCAAACATAAACAAGCAAAAACTGTAAAACAAGTAAACTATACAGAGTTAATTAAAACAGTTTTCAACATTGAATGACCTAATGAGAATGGATAGGCTTGTTAAATCAATCAATCAATCAAACAAACAAACAAGTAAGTAAACTAGGTAGAGCCAATTAAAACAGTTTTCAGCATTAAATGACCTAATGAAAGTTGATATGATGGTTAAATAAAACAATCAATCAATTAAAATTTGCTAAACTGATACAAATTCAATTTGTTTCTATAGAAGCAAACTGAAATGGCTTTGACCAAGTTTTAAATCTGATAACTAATTAAAAATCTGTATTACAAATATTAACTGATATGATGAAACTTGTGTCTCTTAACTTACAGTAATTAATGAGTTTGTATTTTATGAATACTGGGGCAATTTAAAGTATAGTTGTAAATATTCTAAGATTGAAGTCATTTAGAAATATTATCCAGGGAGGCAGATAGATGGGTTCTTTTGTAAGTTTTAAATAATCTGTGAAGGACTATTTATTATAAGCTTGATAAATTAATTCCGATGCAATTTTATCAACCAAGTTATATTCCATTAAATCTTTTCGTGTAACTATTCCCACTACTGCATTGTTTTGATTGACAACAACTAAGTGACGCAAGCCAAGACTTCTAAATAATATATAAGTCCGATTCAATGAAAAATGTTCTGGAATGCACATTTGAGATTGGTTGATATATGGAGTCTGAAAAAAACAAAAAACATGGTTTTAACCTTTGATAAAAGCATACGTTTCTGCTTCACACTTTTTTTATTTGGTAATTATAGCTTTGAATCATGGATGTAACTGTTGATCATTTAAAGATTTAACTTAAGGAAAATCTATGCAAATAAATTGGCAGGAATTTTGAGATTATTGAAAAATAAAGGTTAATGAGAAAATGTCAGGAGAGACATTAAGTATGTTTAAACTTTAAGCCATGTTTCAAATACAAAACAAAAACAGTCAGTGGTCACAACAAAGAGGATTATGTCTTCCATGCTGTTTTTTTTTACTAAAAAAAAAACCCTAGAAATAAATGTTATTTCCCTATGCATGGGGTATCACCACAGGGTTAAACCATTTTATTTCCAAAGTTTTTAATCCTTAAAAACGTAATTAAAAAATAACTAAATGATGTGGTCCTGTTTAAGGTGTCATAATTATAACGTGAAAGAGTCCTGGTATTTACTATGAACAGTTAAACTACAAGTGAACCCCTTTTTAGAAAGCAAAATTGTCTGGTATTATATATATCAGATGATTCCATATTGTCGATGAATATAGGGGTGTTAACTACCCCAGAAAACTAACCAAAAAAGTTTTTTAAAATGATGTCTTTTTATAAAAAACAGTGAAGTGATATAAACATTAATTAAAATTAGCAAAGAATCCAGAAGAAACATTAATTAAAATTAGAAAAGTATCTAAAATTTCAAATATTGAACCATTTGTGTTAAAAACACAACACAAAAGCAGTCAGTAGTCAATAACAAGGATCATATTTTCATTTTTTAACTTTTAAGCGATTAAGAAAAATCTTTATAAAAATGCTGACAGCTAAATTCATAATATATTTTACACACAAAGTTCTATTGTAATATCTAAGAGTTAATTTTTTATGTAAAACCATTAATCTCTTTAAATTTTTATTCTGATTTTTCTTCTTTTTCTTTTAGAAATGTTTTTGATTTAGCCTTTAATATATATAAGAATTATATATATATATATATATATAAGAATTAGGCAGCGAGGTGGAGCATTGGTAAAAGCTCGGACTCTGGAAACATATTACATGAATTCAAATCCCAGTCAAAACTATTGCGTTGATCTTTAGCTGCCTCGGGCAGATGGAACTTGTTAACTCAGGAGAGCAGCTCATCTAGATGAAGGGTATCACCGAATGTAAATAGCCCAGGTAAGAGCACGGAAAAATAGCCTTGTGCTAAACTTGGGTCGGTGCTCACTAAGTAAATATAATATATATAAGAATTAGGCGGCAAAGTGGAGATTTGGTAAAAGCTCAGACTCTGGAATCATATTATGCGAGTTCAAATGTCAGTCAAAAACCATTGCATCTACCTTTACCAGCCTCGGATAGATGGGGCTCGTTAACTCGGGAGAATATCTCATCTGGGTGAAGGGTAACACCGAAAGTAAAAAGCCCACAAAAGGTCCTCCAGTTTGGGGATTGAGCGTAGAGCTAGCGACTCTTTCGTAAAACAAGTATGCTACAGAAACAGCAAAAAAAAAACATTTGCTGCCCAACACACCACTGGGTGGAAAGGTTGATTAATATATAAGAATGCTTCATGTTTGAAAATTAATTATTTTTTTCTTAATTTTTAAAAACATTTCATTATTTATTTGTTTATTTTTAATTTAAAAACAGTTCTTTGTATCTTCTGAGTGTTTAAAAAATTCATCGAAGTTAAGCAACAACGAGGCTGGCCAGTAGTAATATGGGTGATAAATTTAAGACTATCATTGTTCACAATTCAATTTCATATTTTCTTCTGGAAATTTAGCACCTACTTGATCTAGCCAGGTGCATGCCTGTAAATTTAAAACTGGATGTAGAACCCATTCAAACGTGATGATTAGAGTTTTAATAGTATATTAGATAAAAAACATTTTAAGCACTAGATTACCAAAAATTATTAAAATTGAATTCTTGTAATTTGAATCAGAATTTCTGTTTAGAAATGAACAAACAATGAAAATACAAAATGGCTTTGAATTATAATCTTTTTAAAAAGAACTCAATATGTAAGATTCACTGAAAAGGAAATAATAACATAGTCTTACCAAGTTGATATAAAGGGAACAATATTTTTCATCATCTAAATAGCGTTGCAGTTTGTCTTCAAGGTCATTTGGAAACTCGTTTCGACCTGAATGGAACTAGAAGAAGAAAATCATTGAAGAAATTTGCAAGGGCAAAAAAAAAAAAAAAAGAATCAATATTTTAAGATATTTATTTATAAAAAATTTGATTTATATCTTTGCATCTATGATCCGTAGTCCTTCAAGAATTCTCTTAAACTTAAGATCATTTGAATTTATATGATTTCATTATTTTAAAATAAATTTAAAGAACATTCATATTTCAAGATTCATCAAGAAAATTATTTTTCAAATCAAAAAATTTAAAATGTGTTTGTAAATGTAAAATATCAATGCAGCAAGCAAAACAGTAGCAATATTTCTAGGTATAAGAAATGGCCATGATAATTTGTTTGTATGAGAATTATGAATATCTTTTTTTTGAAGGATTTTGATTTTATATGTTTCTACATAGTATAGGGTGAACTAGTGGAAAGTAAATGATTGAATTACCTCCTCATATTTTACAATGGGAACTTCATCTGGTGAAATTTCTTTATCTTCTTCCACAAAAAGTTTTTCTTTTAGCATCAGAACATTTAGTTTTTGCCTGATAAAAATGTTAATAAAAAAACAACGACCTTTTAGTCTTACTCTTCAAATGTTTGGTAGGAATAAGTGTGAAACTCACAATCATTAATAAAGAATAAATGGTTGAAATTTAATTGAAAAATAAAAGATTGTTGTAATATAGAAAAGAAAAGATGTATATCTAAAAAAAAAAATCAATCAACAAAAACAAATAATATAAATGTAGTAAAATAATGCAACCATCAATTAAGATAAACTTTTCAAAAACAAAAGAAAAGTCATTTGTATAACAGACAAAAACATAAGTAGTTCGTCTCTTGAATTTGAAGATGACCATTTTCCTGACTTAATTGTGTGTTCTTAATTGTCTGATGAAGAGAGCCCCTAACACAAGTAGGACAGAAGCAGTTAAGCTATTGTTCTTGGTCTCTCTATCTTTTCTCATCAGTCCCTTTAACTCAGCTTGCCTGATCCTCTTTTCTTCTGCTTTGAGTGCCCCCATTGCAACAGCATAGCGCCAGGAAGGACGGACTGTGGCAAGCATCTCCAGGTTTCGTGTTTATAGAGAACTCTCTTAGAGAGAGAGCTTTAAATCGTCATGGAAACGCTTTTTCTGTCCTCCCACTTTGCGCTTTCCTTGAGCCAGACAAAAACATATTTAGTAATGGAACCCTGAAAGCAACAGTTATTTGAATCCTGTGCCATGCTTAGCCACCTTGCAGGCCCTAGGCAGCTTGCGGCCTTCCCGCAATTGCAGAGTTTGTGGGGGCCCTAAGCACGGCTCTGTTAGTAATGGAACCCTGAAAGCAACCATTATTTGAATTTTTTGAAAAAAGATTGTACATACATACATATACAAATATACATCGAGAGAAAGAGAGATTGATTCATAGGTATATATTTCAAGTGTGATAATGATTTTTTAGTTATTCAATTATTTTAATTACTAGAGATCTGTGAAGCCAAGGAGCCTTATGCGGCCCCTCTCGCAATTGGGGGGTCTGCGGGGGCCCTAAGCACGGCCCTGTCTCTTCCTTATTATTCACAAACAACATTCCAAAATACAAATATAACAGCCTTATGCATTGTTGAGAACGTTTCTATGTAAATTATGTGAACTCCAAAGTAATTTGTCCTTACCTTGTAATCAGTCCACAAAAAGAACTAGCCACTAAATCATTACTTTTTACAACAGGGAAACCTCCATGAAAAGTGTCTAGGAGAATTTTGGCCAAATAGTTTACAGATTCTTTTTGATTAATTTGGGTCACGGGATTAGCCATGATAATATTCACTTTGAATAACTCCAAGTTGATGCTGGAAAGTAAAACATTTGGAGTGAGAATAAAACATCTAAAATATACAACTCTTTAGTAAGAAAAGAGGACATCTGAATGTTACACTTTAGTAGCTATAAATAAAGACCATTTAATCATTAAAGAAAGAAAATCATTAACTCTTTTCAAATGGTTTAAAACTTTCAGAATATTCTTTATAAAAAGATTTTTTTTTAAGAAAACAAAGTATAAGGTTTAGTTTTAACAACTTTGTAACTTTCAAGGACTAGTCTGGACAAAGGATTTTCCTAACTGTACTATAAGTATTAATTATTATTATTCCTTTGTTTATAGGCTCTATAACAAAGGAATAACAAAGATAAAAGTTATTTTTTCAGTTAAGTGATTAAGTCTTTTTTTGATTTGTTTGTTTTGTGTTTAATAGCATATCAACCTTTTTAGGTCATTTTAATCTCTAGAACAATTACTTTTGATAAACATTGTTTTATACACACTTTTTTTTTAATAATACAAGTTACACTATTTAATCCATAGCTGGAGGGAATATGGGGATTCATACCTTTCCCAAGGGTATTAGTAGACAAGTGAATGTAAACGTAACGACTTGGATTCAAACTTGCGTAATACGATTTTAAAGACCACTGCCTATCCACTGTGCCATGTTGACTGCCCCAGCCTTTTTTTGAAGTAAGATTTTCTTTATGATAATCAGAATAGCTTTATCTATTTTTTATTATGATTTCAACTATAAAAAGAAAGCAAGAAAAAATAAAAAACCCAAGAAAGATTTAAAACAAAGAAGTGAAAAAGATTTTTGTAAGATTTTAAAAATCTTAACACCTGTGACTTTTTAGCCTGTTCTTAATCTTTATTTCTTGTTATGAGAATAACAACAGTGAAAACCAATGAATAAAATAAAAATAATTTTAGATTCAAAAAATGAATTTCATTATTTTGTAATGTTATTCTAAAAAATAATGAAGAAAATGCAAAGAGTTGCTTACAATCTTTTTTTAATCACCACATGAGGTTCATGTGGTAAAAATGGGATACATTTTAACTCCAGTATTGAATGGAAGTATGGATGGATCAGAACGTCTGCAACCCATTTAGCTATCATGACAGATACCATTATAGGAAGTAAAAACTGGCCATCATTAGTCAACTCAATCTGAAATATGATTAAAATTAATCAATTAAACCAATATAAAACTAAATGAATCGGTAAAAATTATGGGAAATTATTGATCCAATTATCTATAAGCATTTAATGCCCTAAAATATAATACAAAAAAAGGTTTTCAAAACTATTCAAGATAACATTTACATTATTTCTGATGCCTACTTTCAGTGGTGGGATTCAAATTTTTTTAAGAACAGGTTCTAAGAAAACAGACTGTATGTGTGTGTGTATATACATATATATAAAATTGTAGTTCTTCTAAAGCATCATAGAATTATTGATAATAAATATTATATTAAGGCCATAATGATGCAGATGCATTAAATGTATCATTTAGTAATATTAAATATACTAAATAATCCACAAATTTTATTATTCTCCGTCCATGCAAAACAACATTACCAACTTTCATCTATCTCGATCGACATCCTTTTTTTCTCTGACGCAGACAATAATTTACCTCAACAGCTCGTCTTTCTCCATTCTTTTTTCTGTGCGTCCTCCCCATTGTCGTTGGTGTAAATACCTCACATTTATTTTCTTCTGAATCAAACACAGGTTACCAACAACAACAAAAAAACTATTTTAGACAGTTTTTGCTTATCAAGGCTGACTGGATCACAAATAGTTTGTTCAATATGCTGATGAAGCTGACATTGGCACATTATTACATCACTTAAAAGGCAACTTGAGTCCTTGTGCCATTGTCCTTGGTCAAAAAAGGCAAGACTTTGGAAAGATAAATCCAGTGGTAAAATTATCCAAATAAATAGTAGTATTAATATTAGCAGCAGGAAAATCCAATTTGCAGCATTAACAACAGTGTCTGAATAGTAGCACTAAGCCAATAAATCCAAGAGCAATAGTGTGGGAAATTGGTAAAAATTAATTGTTTGTATAGAATAAATTATCTCCATTCTGCTGATTGGCCAGGTTAAATTTACCCTCTGTAATTGATGTAATCTGCTGATCTCTGGGATCATACTAGCCACTTAATAGTAATTAGACCAAAAATAACGTAACAGTATTTAAAGCCCTAGAGCAATGACCCATGTTTACTTTGGTTCAGCTTGTTTCAGCAACTCAAGCCAGGTTCACTACAAAATTTCATGCCAAACTACACAAGATTTGACTTCATTTTGCAACTTCTTGCATCAGTCCTAAACACTAAACTCTTATTCCTATGTGAGCTTTGATATTTCTAATCATAAATTGTATACTCACCATGATTACAGTAACAGCTTTTGGAAGACCTGTCATTCCTCCAAAAAAGGATGCAGCTCCAATCAAAGCAAAAGCTCCAGGATCCATCCATGCCCAGTAACTGACATCTTTAACATCTAAGAGCATCAACATTGATACTAAAAGTCGACCCAAAATTCGACCATACAAGCCACCAATAAAACTGGAAACAAAAAGAGACAAAAGATTTGTTGAAGATGTTGTTTAAATAAAAATTATTTGAATAAAAAAAAAATATGACCGTGGGAACTTTAAAGAATAGAAAAGTAAAAACATGTCTACAAAATTAAAAAAGGCCATAAAAGTTGATTTTTCCTAAGTGTCTGTTTAGTGAAGAAGACTTGAACCAGGGCAGTGCTTAGTGCTCCTGCGACTGAAAGCTACCTAGGGGCCGCAAGGCTCCTTGACTTCATATATATTTTGTAATGCAAAAAATAACCAAAATAATTCATTATTAAAGTATTAAATTATTATTACACTTGTATGTTGAAATATACATCTATCAATCCTTCTCTCTCTATATATTTGTATATGTATGTATATATAGACTTTTTTATGGTAAAGGGGCTGCAAGGTTCATTTTCCGTTGGAGCCGCTAGGTGGCTAAGCATGGCCCTAACCTGAACTCTCCATGCTGCCATAATAGCCAAAATTAGAAGCCATTCATTTTAAATGGTTACATAACAAAGCAGAGCATGAAATGGAACAAAACAATAAATAATTGCATCATTAATTCATCTTTCAGGTTTAAGTTGGAAGCAATTAGGTTAAACTCTCCCACCACCGGTTGGGCCTTAAAAGCCACATGAAATACAGGCATCCTCAAAAATAGGGGATAAGTGATAGACCCGATAGGTGGCGAGGTGGAGCATTGCTAAAAGCTTGGACTATATAATCGTATTACGCGAGTTCAAATCCCAGTCAAAGCCATTGGATTTTCACTTTACCTGCCTCGGGTAGATGGGGCTCTTTAACCCAGGGGAGTATCTCATCTAGGTGAAGGGCTAGACTGATTTCAAAAGTCTACAAAAGGCCCTCCAGTTTGGGGAGTTGAGCATATGGGGCTGGCGATTCTTTCTCGTAAAACAAGTATGCTACGGAAACAGTAAAAAAACAAATTTGCTTCCCAACGCACCACTAGGTGTAATGGTTGATGGATAGACCCGATACTCGTACATAAGTGGGTGCCAACAACAAAAAAGTGAAAAATTTTTTTTATCATTCTATCAAGTGTAGTGTAACTACTTATTGTTAAGGGCTATCTTTGTAACAATGTAAAACATAGCATTGACTCTAAAACATAGGACTTTCCTATAAATTGATGCTGAACTGATAAATATTAAAAAATGCATCTTGTAAAACTTTTATTTTTAACGTCAGTCAAGATATTATTTATGATTAGGATTCATTCACTTCAATTTTTTATGATATTATCTTATCTGTATTTCCATAAAAGTGACTTTGTCTGAGGCACAGTCTACACTTCAAATTTGATATATAGAGTATTTGGACCCATGGAACAAACTTGGTTTAGTTCTGAGATGAAAAAATAGCTACTAAGAGGTCAAATTTAAAAAATTAGATTCTTAGAGGCCGGTTGTATGTGTCTGCTGTGTGTGTAGGGTTTCTTTGGTGATTGGGGTCCTAATATAATCACAGTTTACTAAAATTTGCAGCTTACAAAAAAATTACAGCAGTTATCATAGAAAAAAAAATCTTTGAATTAAAAAGACACAGATCAAAATGAGCACAAAGGGAGCATCAAAGTAACCTCTAAGCAAGGTCATGCAATACTTCTAATAAGAAGCTATACTCTTCAATAAAAGGGTTGTGGATCCATTTTATAATACTAGCAGGTAATATTTTAGTAATAGAATTTTTTAAACCGATAAGTCATCCCTGATAAAGCTTATAACTGAATTTTTTGACACACATGGTTATTTCTAATTCAATATAGGAATGAAAAACAAAATGATTGAAAGAAGTGACTGTGAACCTTAAATAATCCTGTAAGATTCTCACAACAAATCAGGTTTGTATGTTCCTGTTGCATTATTTTTGGTCGAATGAATAGACTTTGGTATAAGCACGAATTAGCCGATTTCATTAAATAGAGGGTCAATTTAACTCGACCAATCAGAGAGAAGAATGGAGACAATTTTTCTATATAACAATTAATTTAAACAGATCTCCTCACTCTTTACCAAATTCCTAGACTATTGACTACTGTCATAACTGATGTTGGATTTACCTACTGTTACTATTACTACTAATACTATTTGAAAACTGTTGTTGCTACTGTTACTTAAAAAAAATATTTTTGGATTTTAATACTGGTGTTCTTTTGGATAAATTACTACTACAATTGATTTCATGTAACCAAGGTCCTGCCTTTTTTATCCACAACAATGGCACAGGATCCAAGACTTCCTCAGGGTCGTACTTAAAGCCCCCCATAACCTGCAATTGCAGAAGGAGCAACCTCCCTATGGGCTGTTAAGCTCCTTAGCTTCAGAGCAATGCAAAAATTACTAAAATAATTAATTATTAGGATTAACTAAAAAATCATTATCACACATGTTGAAATTTATATGTCAATCCATCTCCTTGTATACCTATCTATCTGTTTTTGATCAAATCCTCTAGAATGTTGAGGGGGTGCATGTTGCCTTTTTTATGGTAAAGGGGCCGCAAGGTCTAATTTATGTCAGGGCCACTATGTGGCTAAGCACGGCACTGGACTTACCAATCTGATAAAGAGTTTTGGTGAGAAAATAGGGAATCTTAAGCCAAAGCAAATAAAACATCGTAAACTTACAGCATTGGTACAAGACTTCCTGCTGCAATACTTGCTACTGTTGCCCAACAGACCATCATAAAATAGAAAGGAAGAACACTTAAGAGTGAAGCATAGCCAAATTGAAGAGGGGTCTCTCTCGAAAACAAATGTTTCACTGCATCTTCTCCTGTCCAAAACATGAGTGTTGCAACTAAAAAAGATTTAAAATATAATAAAATAAATTTTAACAACAACAAAAAAGTAAACCACTACATTTCACTACTTTTGTCTTTGCATGGGGAATTGTTCTATCAGCTTTACTTTCTTTCTCTTGTGAATTTAGTCTATTTATTTGCCACTTTCAGAGAAATCTACACATGCAATAATAAATATATTGTTTCAGCAAATAAATATGTACACACTTGATTCTAATCAAATCCAATATAAATATATCAAGAGAAATAATTGGGCCGCTATTGTGCGAATTCAAATCCCAGTTAAAACCATTACATTCCCTTTTAGCTGCCTCGGGCAGATGGGCTTGTTGACTAGGGAGAGCAACTCACCTAGGTGAAAGGCAACACTGAATTCAAAAAGCCCAGGTTTACAGAGCACATAAAAATGGCCTTGTGCCTAACTTGGGTTGGTGCTTGACCAAGTAAATATGATATCAATAGAAATAAATTTATAAAGGTTTTACAATGTTTTTGAACTTCATTCTGTTTCATTAATAGGCTTGTGACAATATCCTTTTCTTAATAGTCCTAATATCTAAAGATGTGACAAGCATATTCTTTAAAAAAAAGCATATTGTCCAAGCCTTATAATATATACAAAAACATACGTATACATTTTAAATATTCTTATTGCAGAGGTCTTTGTTTAAAAAAAAATTCCCTGTCATTAAGTTTCCTTGCGGATGGACCGTAAGCTCCATAGAGGCTGTAAGGCACCTTGGTTTCATAGATATTTTGAATTGCAAAAAAAATAACCAGAATAATTAATTGTTAGGATTAATTAGAAAATCATTATCACATTTGAAATATAAATCTATCAATCCATCTCTCTTTCTACCTATTTCTCTCCC